>PQWD01012351.1:0-82887 GCA_019425675.1 Leucinodes orbonalis
TATCAGTTGCCACCAGGTGACGAACTGACCGCACGTTAACTTAATGACGTATGATAAGTATATTTGTTCCAGGTTACGGCAGACTCAGTAGGAGTGCGCTAGGGGCGTGCGCGTGCGCATTCTTCACCACAGGCGTGGAGAACTGCGTGATGTCGTACGTGCTGCCTGCAGCCAAGTGTGAACTCCAGCTTACCACCTACCAGGCGGGGCTCATTAATATGGCCTTTATGAGCGGTAAGCACTTTACTAGAGCAAGGTGTGGACTCCCGCCTTCGTACCGGGAGGGCGCAGGTCAAATCCGCCACGTACCAATGCGTTATCGAATTTTCGAAATTATATATACGCACCTGTGCACACCTTCGAAGAGATTCAAAGGTTGTGCGTGAAGTCGTCCAATTCGCACTTGGCCTTCGTGGACAGCTACGGCCTGTACACACTATACGGTCATGCTCGTGCCCCTCGGTGGGGACGTTTAATGAGCTGATGATGATAAGCACTATACTAAGACTTCTCTTACCTTCTGCTGGACATGGGTCTCCGCCATTTTGCGCCAAATATCACGGTCTTCCGCTTTCCTCATCGAGCCAGCAAAATATAATATATTTGGGTCTCAGTTCTTCTAATTCGACGATTTAAAATTACGATACTTTCAATCTTACTGTAAATTAAGTATTCTGGTACAAAATTAAAGTTAATTTTAAAAAAATATATGTACGTTATCCGACGCTCTTACAGTGAAGGTAAACATCGTGAGGAAACCTCCGCACGCCTGCGAGATTCAAAGGTTGTGCGTGAAGTCGGCCAATCCGCACCGGGCCGCGTGGATGATTAAGGCCTGAACACTGTTACGGATAGGCTCGTGCCCCTCGGTGGGGACGTTCTATGAGCGCATTTAAAATTACCGGAATTATGGCTCTGATGTCATTATTATTGCTAGTGATTTCGCAATAAAAATTTAGCACTTGCTTGATTATTACATGATATAGCTAGGTCGCATAGTTGTCGCATCGCTAGTTACGGTGCTGCGTAAGCGGATATGAAAATACTGCGTAGATAATAAACAAATGTTTATGCATTCTTTCGACCTGTCTGGTGTAATGGTTGAGACGTTGACCCTTACACTAAGGGTTCCAGATCCAACCCGGAACCCTTGGTGTAGTAGCCGACAGTCTCAACTACACGACATGGGTCGTCAACTCATAGACATTTTGTATTCTCAATCAATGCCGCACTGCGCCCGTCACTCGAGAACAGATGTTAGGTCTTATATACCCGGTAATTTTACTACCTACGAGTACAGTGCCCTCATCCCGAAACACAAAGTGCAAAGCACTTGTATTTGGAATGATATCTAACACTGCGGTGGTACCTACCTAAACGGCTCAGTACCGAGTCTACCTAGTTAAATACATTTTGGGGGTATGATCACCTTACGTAGAATGTGCAGTGCTTGTACCATGTTCTATATTACTGGGGCTCGGCTGCCGACATTAATACAATATTTGTGCTACAAAAAAGAGCTATTCGTTTTATCTACAACCTTAGACCACGTGACTCTCTTAAGGAACTTTTTAAAGAATATATAATGACTGAGCATCGCAATATATTGATGAAAATTTAATTTATGTTCGTAAATACTATAACACCTTTAAGAAAAATTGTGATTCACACAATTTTAATACTAGGAATAAAAACAAACTTGCTGTTCCGGACTTGAGACTACATAAAATAGGTAAATCTTTTATAGGAAGATGTATAAAGTTTTTCAATAAGGTACCGCAAAATATTGTCGAGTTACCTTTACACATGTTTAAAGCTAGAAAAAAAACCCTTTCTAAAAAAGGGTACTACACTATTGACGAATATTATGTGATAAAATCCGTGGTTTTAAACTGCTCAGCTATTTCAGTGTTTATGATATTATTAAGGAATTGTTTTAAAAAAGGCTACACTGTTGAGTTTTCTTGGGTGCTTCTTTCTCAACAGGCCAAACCACTGAAGCGCTTTTTTTTCAAAGCATCAAAATTCATATTTTTAGTTTAGTATTTAAATCGTTTTTATTATCATCATCATCAGCTCATTAAACGTCCCCACCGAGGGGCACGAGCCTACCCGTATAGGGTGATTAGGCCTTAGTCGTCCACGCGGGCCCAGTGCGGGTTGGACGACTTCACACAACCTTGAATCTCTTCGCAGGCGTGCATGAAGGTTTCCTCACGATGTTTTCCTTTACCGTAAGAGCGTCGGATAACGTAGTACATATATTTTCGAAAATTCGAAAACACATTGGTACGTGCCGGGATTTGAACCTCAGTCCTCCCGGTAGGAAGGCGACAGTCCACACCATTGAGCCACCGACGCTCTTATTATATTTTTATTATATTTTTGTATATTTCTTGACGTTCATAAGTGCTTTTTGTAAGCCTAATTTTAAATAAATGTTTTTGACTTTCACTAGAGTTGGTTTCCGCACTTAGTCCTGAAGTGAACTATAGAATGCATCTGCAAAATTTGCCAACTTATTATTCTTTTTAAAAGTATGTTTAGCTCCAAATAGATACTATATATTTGCCTTAACTATTTATCCTCCTTTGTAAATAGTCTATGATACATCACAAAACCTTATTAGGATGTATCTAATATGATCTATGTATATGGTCTAATTAGCGCTATATTTTTTGTTAATATTTTATTAGGTAATGAAAAAGACATTTGAGGTTTGTGTACATTGTTTACTTATGTATTAAACAACTGACATTCATCATCAGCCAATAACGGCCTACTGCAGGGCACAGGCCTTCCCGCACAGTATAGCTATGGTGAGATTGGGCTGTAACCCACCTACGGCCCATTGTAATGCGCACTGACGACGTAATGTGCATCAACTCACAAACGTTTGTGACATACGTACGGACAGACAGACATGATATGACGAATCTATAAGGATTTCCTTTTTTTGCTACTGAATCATAAAAACGTAACATTTAGATTGCGTTATCTGGTGCAGAATGGGGGAAACATAATAAAAAAATAAATATCCACCGAAATTCACACAGCGCCATATAGCCCCAAGTTAAGCGTGAAGCCTGTAGTATGGGTACTAAACAACGGATTAACATACTTATGTTTTTTTTGTAAAAACATACATATTTTACATAGAAAACACCGAGACCAATATAGGCATGTTCATGCACACAAATGTTTGTACTGCCCGGGAATCGAACCCGTAGGGGTATAGTAGTAGCTTTATGTCTAGAAGTTAACTGCGATAGATTCAAGAGAGATATAGTTAGTGTCCATTGCCACTTTAGCTCTGCTGAGACACATGTCTGTTCGCCATATCCCGGTGAAGGCCATGGGCAGCCAAAACAAGAAGTGCACCCGAAAAAAATACAGCTTACACCTACCTCTCACAAGCAAGCAAGAAGTGCACCCAAAAAATACAGCTTTAATCTACCTCGCACAAGCAAGCAAGAAATGCACCCAAAAAAATACAGCTTAAATCTACCTCGCACAAGCAAAACAAGAAGTGAACCCAAAAAAAATACAGCTTAAATCTACCTCTCACAAGCAAGCAAGAAGTGCACCCGAAAAGATACAGTTTAACCTACCTCTCACAAGCAAGCAAGAAGTGCACCCGTAAAAATACAGCTTAAACCTACCTCTCACAAGCAAGTAAGAAGTGCACCCGAAAAAAATACAGTTAAAATCTACCTCTGACCTAAAGTCTATTCCAGGTGGTGTGGCCAGTGCATTCTTCTGGGGCATAGTTGGTGACGTCTTCGGCAGAAGGAACATCCTCAGCGCCACCTTACTGCTGGATGCCACCGTCACACTGCTCCAGAGTATGGTGGTAGACTACCGTCTTCTGCTTGCTGCACGCACTATCAATGGCTTTCTTATAGGTGATCTTATTGATTACTGTGTGATAAGTTTTTATTTGACAAGTGATTTAGTCCAATATGAGAAAGAAAATCATTAAGCCACTACTGGGATGGCTGACAAGTAGACAACGCTAAAACTACTAGGTTCGATCCTCGAGCAAAATATGTTTTAGGTGACTTTACATTTCCTATTGACTATTCATAAAAATGTTTTACTTAAGCATGCTCGAATTCCGTCAAATTCGTCAAAGGCAAAATGGCAGTCTAGCAGGTGAAATAATTGTTACATTAATTATATAGATTTCTATTTTAAAATAACATAAAAATCAAAATAAAATACCTGGTAATCTGTTGTCTTACATTTGTAACGTTTGTTATATTGGCGTTTTCGCAATGTACTGTAATTGATTGACAAATTTCGTGTAGTAGGTAATTTACAGTCTTCATTTTTCTTTCTGCTTTGAATAAGATACAATTTATATGGTTGACCATGAAATTCTAATTTACTAACAAACTAAAGCTAGGCGTGGAATGAATGATATTTGTTTTATTTAAGGTGGCCCGTCGACATTGGTTTTCACGTATTTATCAGATCTAGTGGGCGTGAAGAAAAGGCAGTTTTACCTTAACGTGACGGGATGAGTTTTGTCGCAGCTTGGCTCATATTACCAGGTATGAAGTAGTTTTAATATTCAAAATATCACTGCACAACTTCTTTAGAGGACTGACTAAAGTTTTCCAGGAGGCTTACCATCATCTCTTGAAACAGTTATCATCATCATCATCAGCTCATTAAACGTCCCCACCGAGGGACACGAGCCTACCCGTATACGGTGATTAGGACTTAGTCGGCCACGCGGACCGCATGCGGGTTGGACGACTTCACGCACGACCTTTGAATTGAATCTCTTCCTCACGATGTTTTCCTTCACCATAAATGCGTCGGATAACGTACATACAATTTCGAAAATTCGAAAACACATTGGTACGTGGCGGGATCTGAACCTCAGCCCTCCCGGTAGGAGGGCAACAACCATTGAGCCACCGACGCTTCACCATTATACATCGCCTTTTCTGGTACGAAAATGTTGACGTATCATTGAAGTAATACTGTTTTAAAAAATGGCGGTAACCCTCCTCGTTATGAATTTTTTTCTTAATTATCTACATATGTTTAACCTGCAATGTATAAGGAACATACGTTAAATTGACGACCCATTTTGTGTTATGGTTGAGATATTGAATACTACACTAAGGAACGGGTTCGATCCCCAGGCAGTACAAACATTGCCTGGGTCTGTTTGTATTGGTCTGGGTGTTTTCTATGTATAATAAGTATGTATTTAAAAAAAATATAAGTATGTTTATCCATTGTTTGGTTTCCATATTACAGGCTTAGTTTGGGGCTAGATGGCGCTGTGTGAATGTCAGTTCATCATCATCATCAGCTCATTAAACGTCCCCACCGAGGGGCACGAGCCTACCCGTATAGGGTGATTAGGCCTTAGTCATCCACGCGGGCCCAGTGCGGATTGGACGACTTCACACACAACCTTCGAATCTCTTCGCAGGCGTGCATGAAGGTTTCCCCACGATGTTTTCCTTCACCGTAAGAGCGTCGGATAACGTACATATATTTTTCTAAAATTCGAAAATACATTGGTACGTGTCGGGATTTGAACCTCAGCCCTCCCGGTAGGAAGGCGACAGTCCACACCACTGAGCCACCGACGCTCTTAATGTCAGTGGATATTTATTATTGTTAATGTCCTACACAAACTGACAAAAAGTTTAGTCAATACTCCGTCCAAGATATATGTTTATCTGTCAACTAAATCCTGATACGCAAAAAATAACTTTCGATTTCAATAAAAAACACGAAGTTTGGTGTCAGTGTGCCAGATCACGAGAGGCCATGCCAACAGTCCACATGTATGATGTCTTCGAAGATCGATCAGTTGTGTTTGTATAACGGTGTATGACTTGAGGGGTCAGTGTAACAGGATTTTGAAATGGAAACTTTTTGTACAGTCGGCGTCTAAAAGATAGGGACACTAAGGTTATCCAAATTAATAGACGCAACCAAAAAGTCAATAATATCGGTACATTGTTTGTATATATGTCCATATTGTTGTAAACAAAAAATCGAGACGTTCAAAATGTCATATAGATAGGTTCAACCAAAGCGCCAATAATATGGTTACAGTCATCGCGCCAATGGTATCTCAGCACCATGAGTGTCCAAAAAGCTGGGAAATTTTGGAAAATATGTTGCCATTAAATAAAATATTTGGATACCGTATGTGGCCCTATCTTTTAGACTCTGACTGTACTTGAAATATTAATGTGTGTGTAATGGTTATAAGGGCGTCGGTGGTTTATTGGTGTGGACTGTTGCCTTCCGTTCTGAAGGGCGCAGGTTTTAATCCCGACACGTACAAATTTCTTTTAATTATCGAAATTATTCAGCTTCACTGGGCAAGTAGCTAGCGCAGAAGGCTCAGCCTTAAATGTGTAGTAGCCGACAACTCAGCTATTATACGATACGGGTTGTAAAACAATATGAATTTAATGGGTGCGATACGTGACTTCGAAAGTGAATGAATTACATAACGAAGATCACTAATACGAATCAATTAACAACGAATGCACGCTACCATGAAAAACGTTACACCGAAATCATGGGACATCGAATAATGAGAACTCTTATTCACTAATGCGAATTATTGAAAAACGAAAATAATACTAACTTCACAACGTTCAAAAGACCGTTGATTAATATTCTTAAGAGGCAGTCTTAATTATGTCTTAGCATAATTTTATTATTCTCGTTCTCACTTGCACACTTAACTGTAACATAAACTTTAAATTAGTATTTTTAAGAATACTATTTACATTAAACTTTGAAAAATTTCGTGCTTGTCGTGACAGTTTGTAATTAAAGCTTCACTACTTGTTTGTATCTCTTCATCATCATCAGCTCATTAAACGTCCCCACCGAGGGGCATGAGCCTACCCGTATAGGGTGATTAGGCCTTAGTCGTCCACGCTCATAAATGATTGGACGACTTCACACACAACCTTTGAATCTCTTCGCAGGCGTGCATTAAGGTTTCCTCACGATGTTTTCTTTCACCGTAAGAGCGTCGGATAACGTACGTATAATTTCGAAAATTCGGAATCACATTGGTACGTGTCGGGATTTGAACCTCAGCCTTCCCGGTAGGAGGGCGACAGTATCTCTTACTAATGTATATTGTCAATGTAATAAGTGTATGTCTTGTAAACTATCCAAATATAAATAAATTTGTTTCCAGCAATCGCATGGTTGGTCATCCCGTTCAAGTCGCCAGACTACCAGACATTCCTGCCGCTGTTCTCCTGAGGCTATACCTGGCACTCGGGCTGTTCCAGGCTTCATAAGCGGTCTTTGGATGCTCACCTTGCCTGAGAGTCCACGGCTTCTTGCTGACACAAATAGGGGGGACGTTGCTTTGAAAATATTAGCGAGAATCCACAAGATTAATAAGGGAAAACATTCCGAATATAAGGTTCTCTTTTGATTTTGTAATTTAATAGCCTATTAGGTTCGAATGTAGGGTTTGGGCCATCCCACGTGGTATTTTTTGTTCAGATATTTTTAAATTAATATGCCTTGCCTTGACAATGGTGATGTCGTAAATATTTTAACTTAATGTTTATTTAATGCTGGTTAACCGTGGTTTGTATCTTAATTACGAACTACTGGCTGACTTTGAGACTAGGTACACATAGATTTTTGAAAAAAAAAAAATGCTTTGCGTGGTTACTATTTTTTTATACAAGCGACAGGACGCTCATAGGAAAATAATAAAAAGCATAATATACGATATAGGTAACTATCTACTGCGCTTAGGTCATTTATTACTGAGGGAAATTAGTTATTGAATTTATATAGTATTTTTAGAGTTCTTAAAGAAATTAAAAGTCTAGACTAATTTCAGATAAAAAGGTTGATCCAAGAAGATATATTCATGGGAAAGACGCTGAATGATGATGAAAACAGGACGCGTACTCTGTTTCTGGCAGTCCTAAGGGATCTCAGGATGTTCGTCTCCAAGACCTATGCTGTGAAATCTAGCCTCATACTGTTCGTGTTCTTCGCTAATATGGCGGCGTAAGTCTTCTCTGTTATTCATACTTTTTACCCTTTATCTCATGACCCGGCAACCTTATATACCGTGGCAATTAAGGTTAATATTGACGGATCAGCAAGTTGAAATGCAGCTTTGGAGTAAATAAAAAATAGCAGGTAGTCTGTATTTTCCGTCAACAAAGTCGTCCGCCCCTCGCCCGAGACGACAGATGTTAGATTTCTCACTTGTATACCCGGTAATTTTACTTCAGTGCCCTCATCACGATTTTTGTAAGCCGAATCTGAATATACTTACATACGCAGCTGAGACATGGACACTGACTGCGGGATTGGTTCACAAGTTCAAAGTCACTCAACGCGCAATGGAGCGAGCTATGCTCGGGATCTCTCTTAGGGATAAGATCAGAAATGATTTAATCCGTAAGAGAACTAAAGTTACCGACATAGCCCGCCGGATCAGCAAGTTGAAGTGGCAGTGGGCTGGTCACGTATGTCGCAGAACCGATGGCCGTTGGAGCAGACGAGTTCTGGAGTGGAGACCGCGTCTCGGCAAGCGTAGCGTAGGACGCCCTCCGGCCCGATGGACCGACGACTTGCGAAAGGTCGCTGGTGGAGGCTGGATGAGGAAAGCGGAGGACCGGGATATCTGGCGCGAAATGGGGGAGACCTATGTCCAGCAGTGGACTGCGATAGGTTGAATAGGATAGGATAGGAATCTGAATAAATGGATTTTGACTTTGAATTGAGTTTTGTTTTTAATTCAGTCATTAAGTCCACGGCTGGAATTGACTTTCCCGCATTTGTATCGCATCGTAAAGAAATATCGGACCTTTAGCCGGTATGTTGATCTTGTACCTTTTTGTGGATGGTTAAAACCACAGACATCAGAATATACATTAGACTGGACAAGCCGCCAAGTTTATAGGCAGTCCCAGTGTCGCAATTTCTTTTCGGTTCTTACCTGTGAAAAGTTATTATATTTCTTGGTAAATTTACTGATTCATTGCGATGATGGCATGTTACAATTGCACAGGATGGCATTTTGGAAAAAAACGGTAATTTCTTCTTATATTCGTGCGTCTTGACTCGTCTCACAGAGCGTAAATTGGTAGACAGTGTATGCTCGTTGAGCTTACAGTTGTCGCACTTTAAACGCGGCTTGCCCCATCTCCTGTATTGGGAAATCTGTGGTTAAAACCTAGTTACCTGTGCAGCAAGATGCACAACTAGCTGGTGCGGTTAACTGAGATCCCGAAAGCTGTCGATAATCTCTTTTTCATCCAACTACGTTTCATAAACACACCAATCTGCAGTGGCGTACACTACGTATATACAAAAAAACGCAGTGCATACTCTGTGCGTCCAGACAACCCGAAAAATCGCCAACATATTAAATGATTCCCACGTATTCGCCTATTTTGCTCTACAGCTTTGAAACCATAATATGCGATCTGCTGTCATTAACAGCACTCGATTTGACAAAAATGTAAATTATTTATTGTTTTTGCGATTAGTGTCTCTCACTTTGCATACCCTACTCCATTGCAAATCTGTACTCGACTTTCAGAGGGTGTATTTAACACATTTCATTCTACCAGGGGATTCGGCCTGAACCTCTGGATACCTGAACTGCTACTGAGGATGCAAGGCAAGGAGTGCGACCTGGCTCGTCAGGGTATACTGCCGGAACACGCGCGTCTGGTCAACGCCAGCGTCGAGTTCGCCAGCTCCAGCACGCACACCCATCTCATTCCGGGCCTGAATGACACTCTGCTTACTCCCATCGAAGCCCCCAGTGGTGGTTGCAATGGCCATATAGATGATGATGTAAGTTTTTTTATTTAAAATCCTCTTACTCGTATTAATTATAATTGCCAATCCTTTTGGAAAGACAATAGCTTTCATAAAACAGTTTTACTTGTTTGGCAGCCAGGGTTTCATACATTATACAACTGTTTATAGGTGCAAAAAAATAATTTATTATTCATCATCATCAGCTCATTAAACGTCCCCACCGAGGGGCACGAGCCTACCCGTATAGAGTGATTAGGCCTTAGTCGTCCACGCGGGCCCAGTGCGGATTGGACGACTTCACACACAACCTTCGAATCTCTTCGCAGGCGTGCATGAAGGTTTCATCACGATGTTTTCCTTCACCGTAAGAGCGTCGGATAACGTACATATATTTTCGAAAATTCGAAAATACATTGGTACGTGTAGGGATTTGAACCTCAGCCCTCCCGATAGGAAGGCGACAGTCCACACACTGAGCCACGCGCTCTGCATTATTATAAAATAATCTATTATTATTAAATAGTACTGTCTTAAGCTTTCGCGAATCCCACACATTAATTAAAAACTAAACAGATTAAATTGTGTGAGCAGTTATTTTTTTATTATTCTACCAATATTTTGTTGTCTTTGCAGTAAGCTTATATAACATGTGGTTCTTGTTTTCTATGAAGTTTCGGGTTTACATTTTTCATGGTGGCGTGTATTCGTTATTGATTCGTATTAATTAACTTACGGGGAAGCGGTAATTCGAGGGATACACTTTTCGAATTCAAATTGTCAATTGCATTTTCACACCAGAAGGGTTAGAGCAGAACAACTATTGATTTAATTATTAATTATCAATTCAATTGGTGAAACTGCCGCAAATCAAAATCTGGAACAGTAATAGAAAGTGTCAGTGACATTTGAGTCTAGTAAACTTATGCTTTTTTCAAACCCCACTCATACTTGTTAACGTCAATTTAGTTTGTGTCTCATTAGTGAAATTCGATAAGCACAATCAATGTTAGTACTAGTAATCATTCTAACGTTATCGACAATTAAGTTAGGCTATAGGTGGCAACGAGCAACCGGCCGTCAATAACAACACAACATGTCTGTTTGTAATGGTCTGGTGTTTTTCTATGTATAATATGTATGTATTTACAAAAAAAATATGTATTATAGTATATTTATCCGTTGTTTAGTACCCATAATACAGGCTTCCACGCTTAACTTGGGCTAGATGGCGCTGTGTGAATGTCAGTGGGATATATTTATTTATTATTGACGACCCATGTGGTGTCTAATTGGTTTGAGATGTCGATCTTATATTAAGGGTTCCGGATTCGATCCCCGGGCATACCGACATTGGTCTACATGAACATGTCCGTTTGTATCGCTCGTGATGCTTTCTATGTATAATGTGCATATATTTAAAAAAAAACATAAGTATTTATCGTTG
The DNA here is from genome assembly GCA_019425675.1 of Leucinodes orbonalis. Classification (NCBI taxonomy): domain Eukaryota; kingdom Metazoa; phylum Arthropoda; class Insecta; order Lepidoptera; family Crambidae; genus Leucinodes; species Leucinodes orbonalis. Next base: position 11,258 of record PQWD01012351.1, read on the forward strand.
TTCATTACCCATATAACAGGCTTAGTTTGGGACTAAGGCGCTGTGTGGCTATCAGTAGATATTAATTTAATGACTAGTAACATATTTTTAATCTTTGTAAGCGTACTTTTTTTTAATTTATTTTATTTATTTATTTATAAATAACTTAAACACTAGATACATTTATAATAATCTGCCAAAACTGCACATGCAGTTGTCGGCAGCAGTTCTCGCTATCATAACAAGATTGTGCTTATTATTTATTTAAAATTTATATATTTCTATACATTTATTTTACTATATATTTATAAATCTATTTAACGATTAACATTTCATTATAACGTTTATGTAATATCAGTATTTAAATCGCTAAAGTTTGTCGGTATGTTTGTTAGTTATTCTTGACGAATGCCTTTAAAATATAAATAAATTTAAACCTACGGACACAGAGATAGGTAGTTTTTTTAACCTTTTCTTTAGTGCATTCCTCGATTTAATATGAATAGAAACGTCCTCGGGTAACTCATTAATAGTATAGGTACTAACCATCGCCGTTCCACGTTTTCCATAATAATTATTTATTCTGGCACATATAATTTCTTATGTTTGACATACGGGTTGGGTACGTAAATATTCTTTCTTTTTATATTTTGCACTTTCATACTGTTCACATAAAATAGTTAATTTTAACCTTATTTTTCAATTGGTAGTATTCTGCAATTTTTACTTACCTATGTATAAAAATAAATCAAATACGTGTCATTGGTTTGTGAAATAGACAATTGCTTATGTTTATTTGTAAGTTTACATTTCAAACTAACGCCATTCTTAATATACCTTTTCCATCGATTCTGCAGGTGTTCACATCAGGCCTGATAGTAGGCGCCTGTTGCGTGCTAGCAATGCAGCTTGCAGCCTAGTAGGGGGCGTGGAGGGGCGGGGCGTTAGGAGAGCTGCAGCGGCCACAGCAGCCGCCACTGCAGCCGCCTGCATAGCCCTCGCTGCGTCGTCGTGCGCTCTGCGCGAGCCCAGCCGGCTGCTGTCGCCGCAGCCGCTTGCACTGATGCTGCTTCTCTGAATGGGAACGTGCTATTGATACGTTGCTGTTACATGCTCTTCCTCCTAAATTGAAGGTGAGAAATACTTAAACGTTTAATTTAAGCAACATTGTGAAGTAACGTTTAAGTTATGCGAACTCGCTGTCTTTTCTTCTTCTTTTATTGCACTTCCGTCTAGCAAAGATCAAAGGAAACTCTCGTCTTTTTGTTCTCCAATCAGTTTTTCTATGCCAACCAGTCGCTTTGACACGAGCCTTCTCTCATTAAGAATGACGAATCATTTGACGACCCATTTGGTGTTGCGGTTGAGAGGTCGGCCGCAACAACTAAGGGTTCCGGGTTCGATCTCCCGGCAGTACAAACATTTGTGTGCATGAACATGTCTTTGTAATAGCTGGGTGTTTTCTATGTATAATATGTATGTATTACAAATATACAGGTTTTCACGCTAACTTGGGCTAGGTGGCGCTGTGTGAATGTCAGTGGATATTTATTATTTATGCTTGTTGCAGCGGGCTGGGCGTGTGCTGGGGCGCGTGGTGGGGCGGGCGGGCGGCGTCGCCTCTAACTTAGCGGTCGGAGTTCTGCTGGACTTTCATGTCCTGCACCATTCATCGCTGTCGCAGCTTTACTCATTAGTAAGAAACTATTTTATTATAGCACATTGAGCGTCGGTGGCTCAATGGTGTGGACTGTTACCTCCTACCGGGAGGGCTGTGGTTCAAATCTCGCCACGTACCAATATATTTTCAAATTTCAAAATATGTATTATCCGACTCTCTTACGGTGAAGGAAAACATCGCGAGGGAACCTGCGCACGCCTGCGAAGAGATTCAAAGGTTGTGCGTGAAGTCGTCCAACCAGCACTGGGCCCGCGTGGACGATTAAGGCCTAAAAACACCCTTAGGGTAGGCTCGTGCCCCTTGATGGGGACGTTTAATGAGCTGATGATGATTTTAATATAGACACAAAATATTCAGCAGACCTTTTCATTGACTTCGTGGTGTAATGGGCATAGCGTTCGGCTCAGGTCACAGTGCAACCTGGAGGTCGTGGGTTCAGCATTGAAGCAGTGAAAATACAGCAGTGAAGTCGCTTTGTGCGATTTTCCCAGTTAGGTTAGGACAATGCAAGCTGAATCGTCTGATTGTAAGAAAAAATATGGTTCCGTACTTCAAGGCACTAAGGTGTCGATTGTCGCGACAATCTTAGAAAAGTAGTCGTGAACTACCACCAATCGGTATCGGACCCTCGTGGTGGGTTATGCCCAATCGCCCATAGCTGCGTTCGAGAAGGCCTGTGTCCAGCAGAGGGCACTTGTACGCTGAACATAATGATAATAATTATAATTCTTATTTTAACCGTCAACTTTTTCCGAGATATAAACTGGTTAATCAGACGTATTTTTCGCCTGATATCCCGGGCCTGTGGTTTTGTCATCCAACCTCTACCAGAGCTGAAAAATATTTTTAGTTTCCTGTAAACTAAAGTTAATTTTCTAACCAAAAACACGTAACTGGCTGATTACACCAAACTGGACTCAAAATACTTTTAGGCCGGCCAATGTTTTCTTAATAGCTGAGCTAACAAAATGGATACTTTAAGGTCATCACTCAAAAAGCTCTCCGATCTAATGTAGAGAGCAAACATTTGCCTAAAAACTTATATATTGGTGCGGAGTACTTGCGGAACTTATAGTATCGAATATATAACGACCTTGACATTTTGAAAGGAAAGCGATAGCTATGTGATTATCGCGATCGGAAGTTTAAGGTAAACAATATTATATATTAACGATATTCTCTATATATAAAAGTAGATACGCCATCTGTGCCTCAAAAACGAACCGCCAAAGAGAATACAGTTGTAGGCTCACTTTTTTCAGTTGTTTTGTGAGAATATCACAAATCTATACTTTTTACATCATTGTTAAACAACTACTGTAAAGAGAGGTAGGCTGTACTGAGTGTACGTATTTTTATTCAAATTAAAAAGTGGGTTTTGGTCTGCTCAATTTCATTTTTTAATATACTATTCTGCCCCATTATTATATTTACAGTAAGTCAAAAATTTAACGTGGGGAATTAACCTTTTGTAAAATTGAATCGGTGGATTTTCATAACACTTACTGTAATCGGAGGGCACGGCAGTGCTCCCGCCAAGTCGAGCGCGAGGTAAACACGACATTTACCATAATAATAAAGCAATTGCAGTAAGGAACCTTAGACTTGGCACGTCTTTGTCTTGATTTCATTACTTTTAAGAGATAATCAAGCAGCTCCATCGAGCTTGGCTAGTTTTTTTACAAAATATTTTTGTCGGATTATGCTTTACGTATCTTCGTCAAATTAAGTCACAAAATCAAAAACAAAAATGTTACATGTCAATCTCGATTGCGGTGTTTCGATGCTTCGTTTTCATAATATTATATTCTAATGTAACATTCGAAAAACATTACCATATTATATTTCAACATATTATCTTTTGTAAAATGAAGTCTACAAATGTTATCTAAATTAGAAGATACATTCTTTGAACTAAATGTGAATGCAAATGTTGGACATAACCAGTACCTAACTCAACTTACTGTATCAATGACAACTGAGGCAGCATAGTCGGAAGAACCGACGGCCGTTGGGGCCGGAAGGTTCTCGAATGGAGACCACGTACCGGCAAGCGCAGCGTGGGACGATTGCTAACAAGATGGTCAAATGACCTAAGGAAGGTTGCGGGTACCGCAACTGGGGGAGGCCTATGTTCAGCAGTGGACATTATGTGGCTGAAATAATGATGATAATGAGGTAGCATAAATCTCCGTAGACCGACTTAAAAGACAGATACCACCTGTTATTTTCTATTTCTAAAGGCGTTTTCATGAATGTCATTTTATTTCTCTATCCGCAGTATCCATCGGTGCCATCCTAGTAATAAGACTAGACGACAATCAACCAGAAGTCAAAGAAGAAGAAGACCACGAGAAGAACACAGGTCTTGAGAGATATATATCCACGCATATGTAGGACCAGTGTTGCTAAGCTGTCTATAATTTGACTATCGATACTTGAAATCATTTATACTATTGATAGTTTTGGCAATCGTCAACAGCAATAGTATCGATACTATCAACCAACTGAACTAGTAAATTAGTTATTTGATTTAGAAGACTAGTTTACTAGTTCCTTTTCTTAAAAAACGAACATTTAAACTAGTAAACTAAACGTTATGCGAACTAGTTATAAGATCAAATGGACATGTGGCTGACTTGTTTAGGACTACTAGTCCATTGGTTAGTCAGATAATTATTTAAAATCATCAAATGAACCACCGGTAAATGGTTGACGAAATAATGAATATTTAGTAGAATTGCTAGTAAATGATATACAAATGTATTGACAAATATGTTTGAGGTGCCTATGAAGCTTTTTATTGAATTCAATGCACACTTTGTTTAAGTTCCTTTTATGTCTAAGAATGACTTTTTTAATCTAGATTTATAAAAATACTTTTAACTGTATGAGAACAATGTGCCTTATTACTTAAATATTATGATAGGAAACCAAAACAAGATATACTTTATTTAAAAAAAAACATAACCTTTTTATCTGCTTGTAATTCAGACACGGTTTAAAACCCTTTGGGATTTTACATTGTTTCTGAAAAAAATGTATAATTGGCGGTTAATGGGTTAATTATAAAAGTAAACTAGTTATCAATTAAAAATAGTAATTTATTCAATGTTGTACCAATATAAGTAAATAACAATATTTTATTACAAAATATTATACAATATCATCAGTACATTTGATAAATGTATTTTTATATACTCATAATAAATTAATATTATTGAAAATATATTTTTAGGATAACTTAAAAACTTATGAAAAACATCAAAACTGTGATGCGTTAACTAGATAGTAAACACAATTATTCTTTTATATTAGCTATAAAAATTTATATGTTAGCTTTAAGTAAATAAAGTTCAATTAACTATGTTCTGGCTGCGTTTCATTAAGCGCTTATTTCTTAAGTAATAAATGTGCCGACACAATCTCATTCATGCACTTAACAGTGTCATACTGCCTTATTATGACTAAAATAACATTATCTATCAAAGCCTTTATTATTACACGAGGAAAACATAGCAAAAATTCAACGGCGTGTTACTTTTTATTGGAAAATCCTACATAAGAATTTAAGGTACCAAAACTTAGGCTAAAAGTTGCAAATATATATTGATAGTTTTTTCTTAATTTTACAAATAAAACAAAAACTTTTTAATCATTGAAAGGTTAACAATCAGAAAAAGACTAGATTTTAGATAACGCTATTTTAGTTATACCTTATAAATATAAATATCCACTGACATTCACACAGCGCCATCTAGTTCCCAAGTTAAGCGTGAAGCCTGTATTATGGGTACTAAACAACGGATAAATATACTTATATAATTTTTTTTTGTAAATACATACATATTATACATAGAAAACACCCAGACCATTACAAACAGACATGTTCATGCACACAAATGTTTGTACTGCCCGGGGATCGAATCCGGAACCCTCGGTGTTGCAGCCGACCTCTCAACCGCAACACCAAATGGGTCGTCAACACCTTCTATGCTGTTCTTCTTTGTTTCAAGTTCTATGCTGTCAAACCTTGACAGCATAGAACTTAGTGTAATGACACATTAGCGCATAACAAACTTCACTAGTAACTAGTTTGACTAGTTAAAAGGTCAAATTCAAATGTTATAACAACACTATTTAACTGGCATTAATTCGTTACATTCATATACACTGGTAACATTGTCTATAATACCTTTAAAGTAATACCTATATTAAACTAGAATCACAGACAATTTCATAATTATCTTAAGCACACACGTAGTATTGGAGGAACTGGCTGCCAGACAAATTCGGTGTGATTCCATAGAGATTATCGCCAATAGTTTTAATTGTAAGAATGACATACAATGATACGAGTAACATCACTAGGGTTGCCAGCTTGTTTTTCAAGAAATAAAGTATATTCAGGTATTTGAAGAATTTCAAACAGTATTTTTACAGTTCCAGACTGTGACTAACCTCAAATTAGGGCGTTGCTGGGGACTAGGTAACCTAGTATATGTTTGGGAAAAAAGCGACCTGGCACGTGCCGCGAAGCTTGAAGTAATCTGGCACCCTTATGTTAATCGTATACTATTAGCGATAATCGTTTCGATTCGATTGTCACATGCCTAAGCCCAGCGTACCGTTACCAAAAGTGGTCCATTTAACAAAATGAAAATACATACTGCAAGTCACAATCTCATCGTATATATAAGTAGAGGTTGTAGAGATGACGTCACAACTCAGTATTAAACACCTGAAGATTTGACCGGTGGTTTATCCGACGGTAGGAACCAGGCAGTAACAAGGCTACCTGAAAAAATAAAAAAGGCTTTAATGCTTTGTACTAATCTACTTAAAAAGCTAATATTAATAAAATAGGAAGCGTCGGTGGCTCATTGGTGTGGACTGTTGCCTTCCGATCTGGAGGGTGCAGGTTCAAATCCTGCCACGCACCATTGTGTACGTTTAGCCTATGCTCTTACGGTGACGGAACACATCGTGAGGAAACCTGCGCTCGCCTGCGATAAATCTCAAAGGTTGTGCGTTAAGTCGGTGAATCCGCACTCGGCCCTCGTGTACGACTAAGACATAAAGATCCTTTACGGGTAGGCTCGTGTACCTCGGTCAGGACGTATAATGAAATAAAATAAATTACCTTAAACATGGGAGAGACTTATGTCTAAGAGTCTACAGACAGATACACGAACATTCACACAGCTGTCAAATGCTAGGGATCGGTACGCGTAGAAATCATTAGGGAAGGCCTTGGCTCAGCCGTCGAAATATAAGGCGGTAATAATATATACAATTAAATATCCTCAGACATTCACATAGCGCCATCAAACCCCAAGTTAAGCGTGAAGCCTTATGGGTACTAAACAACGGATAAACATACTTATATATTTTTTGTAAATACATAATAATTATACATAGAAAACACCCAGACCATTACCAACAGACATTTTCATGCATACAAATGTTTGTACTGCCCGGGGATCGAACCCGGAACTACACCAAGTAGTAGCCGACGTCTCAACCATCACACCAAATGGGTCGCCAAATGATGATGAAGCATCCATTTATAAATCAAATCTTGTACTTTTTATGTGATAGCGGACAAACGAGCAGACGGCTCATCTGACGGTATACGACACCGTCGCCCATGTACACTTGCAATACCAGAGGGCAAAGGAATAAGTTGCCGGCCTACGCTCTCTTTTTATAGATCGCCAGGTCGTATCGCTCAGGGAATAATTCAATGGTAACTGATTCCACAATTTTGGCGGCCGTGGCAAGAAATTACGACAAAAACGTACTGTCGAGGACTTCCATTCATCTATCATCCATCACGGTAGTGGAATGTTGCAGCTGGAATGAGTCTGAATAATTCCTCGGAAACCTCTCCGTGATATACGCGATAGGGGATGCAAAGTGAAGCCACATCTCTACGCAAACCTAAAAGATTCAGCCGATCGGAAATATCCGGATTGACAATCCGAGCAGCTCTTCTTTGAACCTTGTACTTACTAAAGACAAACAGCGACCATAGGTAGAAGGTGAGCTCGCAGTGCTGAGATGAGGTTACCCACGAGGTTGATGCCAATGAAGGTGCCGTCCGCCCCACCATGATTGCTGAGGCACCGCTGCCATACCCTGGTGGTAAGCAAACAAATATATAGTGAATATAGAGTGATTTGTACATTCAAGTGGTTAGCCAAAAGAGTTCTCACTGAGTTTTTTGCTAGGTTCTTCTCAGTAGAAAATTATAGTGCAAACCAATGATTATTTGAAAATCAAAAGTGTTCTGTAAGGACCTACATTTAATACAGATTTCAAATTAAATTTTCGTTTTTTGATTTTCGTTTTTTTTACCTGTTTTCAGTAGGATACAAGTCGAGAAAGTAAAACACCAGTAGGTCCATAGCGAGGCATTGTCCTATGAATAGTACTATAAATTTTCCGCTCGAAGGTAGCACGCGCGTAGACAATAGATTCATCTATTATGTTTTGTGACTATCTACACGTGCTACGCACGACCGCGTATAACCTACTACTGTTGCACATTTCAATTTAAAGGGCTTTGTGATGTTTCCATCAAAACCTATTGACAATAAGCTGTGTGATTAATTTTACAAACCTGCCTGTAATTTCCAACATTCCGACAAGTGGTGGTACTCGTAGCTTCATTTGACATGCGTGTTCTACACGAACCTTAATTCATTAAAGAATTTTTATTTTGATTTAAATTTATGATTTTTAGTTAAGATTTTTTTTTACCTTTGTGTTGTTTTTTTATATTATTTTTACAATCTTTGTTGTTAAGCTGTTAATTGTAAAATCTTTAAAAAGGGTCAATAAATAGTTTTAATTTCAGTTATATTTTTTAATTTAGTTTTTTTTGTATTTTATGTTTTTGTAATTTAATTTTACATAAAAAGGGTTTATTACCTGTAAGAAGTGGGATACAAGTCGACAAAGTAGGAGGCCAGTATGCCCATGGCGAGGCAGGTGCAAGTGAACAGCACGAAGAAGGCGACGCTGGAGACGGGTTCGGGCGCGAGCGCCAGCGCCGCGCCGCCCGCCGTCGACGACCCCAGCACCGACATCAGCACCGCCTTCCGTCTGGGGGGGACACCATCATTTTTTCTAGTTTTATTTTCATATTATGTCATAAGCACTAGGTGGTAGACTTAGTATCTAAGTCGTCTAGGTATGTACCACCGCAGTGCCAGATATCGTCGTGTGAAACAGGAGTGTTGTGCACTTTTTTTTTATAGGATTTTATTTATTTATTTAGAATAGTTTACAAGACATACACTTATTATATTGACAATGGAAGCAATTTTGCAAACTTAAATTATTATTTGCAATATAAGTAAGTACACAGTATACAGATAACTAGCTTAAACAAGACAAAGCCTATAATATCCTTTTACTGAATGAATTACTTTATAAAAGTCAGATTTTCACAACACCCGAAAAGCATTCCGACTTAAACTGCATAAATGTTCAATTTAATTAATCTTCAAAAACAGTCCATATAAGATAATGAAGTATCTCATAGATTTACCTGTTGGGCAGATAAGAGATCACAAAGTTCATAAATGAGAAGATGGACTGCGATGCAATCAGCGTCAGTATCACGTTCTCTTCTATGGTTCCCAGGCATATTTCTGGTGACTGGAATGAAAAAAAAAAACACAACTTTCTAAGAATCCCTCGGGACCACTTGTCAAAGTAACTTTGCACCATTTTTCCTAGTTTCATTTCCAAATCATAGAATGTTGGTTATAAATAAATAGTAATACCAACAGATTGCTTAAAGAAAGTGGTCTTTCCGTGCTTTTGAGTTGACGTTTTAACCTCCAATAGTCATACAGAAAAAAATATCGTTAATTTTTCTAGCAATACTTTTTCGATAAGAAGTAAGTGTTCATAACTGTCAAGGCAGTGTTTACGGAAAATAATGGCTACGTACTGTTATAAATTTCCTTCAACACTGTTTCGGTCACGGTCAGGCGTATCACTTACCACCGGGTGAGCGAGCTGACCATCCGTTCACTTAAGACAAAAACCTACTAACATTATAGGTACTCACTATAGGTGTAATGGTGGTATTTGAAGAAGTGCCATTTGTATCCACAATGACATTGGACTTTTCACTGGAGATGAGGGCACATATGTTGCCAGACGCACCTCCAGCCTCCAGGGAGAGCCTGATCAGGTTCAAGATATGCGGGAGCCACACCAGGAAGCTGTTGTTACTGAAAAATATATTTCACTTTGCTGAACTCCATCATTCTATAAATATTGGAACTTTGACTAGAGGCGAACAAATCGGAATTAATTTTATGAACTATATGGACTGAAATCTTGGTATCTCGCCAATGCTGCGAGGAAAGGCCCGATGATGGGTCGATATTAATCCATTTTTCGTCGGTCCTACAGCCCGATGGATTAACGGCTAAGTTTCTCTTTGTATTCAATTATTTTAACATGAACACTGCCTGCGTGCCAACCAAATTTAAAATTACTCAACGGGCAAAAGCTATGCTCCGGGGTCTGTCTTAATGATAAAATCAGATGTGTTATCCGCAAGAGACTAAACCAACATAGCCCGCCGGATCAGCAAGTTGAAGTGGTAGTGGGCCGGCGGTTAGAGCGAATGATTAATGGAGTACAGAGCGCGTCTTGGCAAGCGCAGCGTAAGACGTCCTCCTGCCGATGGATTGACGACTTGCGAAAGGTCGCTGGTGGAGGCAGGATGAGGAAAGCGCAAGGCCGAGAATCCCTTCTCTTATATCAGGGGTCCTAGCGTACCATTTTGTGGAACTAAAGCCAACCTTACCACCACGAGCATCCTTACTAAACAATCATAACGTTGATGTGATGATAGTAAAGATTTTTGGAATTAAGGCCCACCTCACCAGTATTTGCACCCTAAAAACAACCACAACAATAATGATAGTAGTGTATATGTATCCTCACGTAATATAAACGACGAAGACGATATAGTAGAGTCGTAGAGTAGACCGCAGAAGTGGGGGTCGGAACAGCGGCGCGCTCTGCTCGTAGACTGCCCGCAGAATCGACTGCTGCTTCTTTACTGGCGTCTCGTCGAACTTCAGCGATTTCACCTGGAGCAATATGCATATACAGTCGAACGCCGATTATCCGAATTAATTGGGACCGAGGACGATTCGGATAATCGAAAATTCGAATATTCGGACATAGACTGGTAATAAAGAAAAACGATCTGTCACACATCGAATAAACTTTATTAAGTTTAACAAACACAGTTCTACAATAACGCTCACTTGACCATCTCGATCAGATAAAGTTGCAACCCCATCAGGCCTTATACGATAATAGAGGCTTAGGACCACAGATTTCCCAATACAGGAGATGGGGCAAGCCGCGTTTAAAGTGCGACAACTGTAAGCTCAACGAGCATACACTGGCTACCAGTTTACGCTCTGTGAGACGAGTCAAGACGCACGAATATTAGAAGAAATTACCGTTTTTTTCCAAAATGCCATCCTGTGCAATTGTTACATGCCATTATCGCAATGAATCAGTAAATTTACCAAGAAATATAATAACTTTTCACAGGTAAGAACCGAAAAGAAATTGCGACACTGGGACTGCCTATAAACTTGGCGGCTTGTCCAGTCTAATGTATATTCTGATGTCTGTGCTTAGGACCGATTCGGTTAATCGGCGTTCTACTGTATTTTTTTTCTAAGCTACGAAAGATGCAAGTTGTGCTCACTTAGTACTCGATAGCGGTTTAGGGAGCAAGTCGGACTCAAAAAAACTGATCTGCAGCCAAGTTGCCGATGTTAAATTTTGATTTAAACTTTTTATCCGAACTTTGTATTGCAGTGCCCGAGATTATTTTGTTTGAAATTTAAAAGTTGTAAATTCAGAATTCAAAAATCATTTAGGACAACTTTAAATTGATATTATTTTAACAAATTTTTCAATTATACCTATTCTTATTTAATTCAATGGTTTGGAAAGTAACATAAATAATTAAGTGCTTTTTATTCTTTTTACAATCATACCATAGACGCCCAAAAGCTAGCTACGGTGACAGCGTTTTATGCAGCTATCATTGAACCCTGCTGCTAACAGCTAATTGGGCAAGCATGAAACGAATTTATTAGCGGGCAATAAATAGTACAGTAGAGCCTTATAGGCTGATGCTAACGATATCATATACTACATATCATATAACCTTGAATATGGAAGGGTTGCAAGGGGTTTAACTCCTGGTGGTAGGTTACGACCCAAACTCCCATTATGCTGTGTGAGAAGGACCATACAATGGAACCTCCTAGGCTGAAGATGTTGATATTTATAATTAGCTGTTTGTCCCCAAACAAATGGATAAAGCTGATGATGATTTTTACTGTAGCTAGTGAAATTACCGCATATAAGAGACCTTACATCTGATGTCTCGGGTGATGGGCACAGTGCGGCATTAGTGGAGAATAATAACTGTCTATCAGTTGTTGGTCTCCTTCAATATCGTTCTGTCATGGTTAGGCGTATCACGTACCATCAAGTGAGCGTCCTGTTCACATTGTAACATACAAAAATCTATTTAAATTATTAGTAATTACATTGTAAACATACAGCTAACTTAAACCTAGACGTTTACATGTTAACTTAAAATAAACTGAAACAAAAACAAAAAAATAACATTAAAATGTTAGATAAAAGACAGCAATAAAGATAACATTTAAAAATATATATACATATATATATTAATATTAAAAATTAGGTACGTATTGTATGAAACTAACCTCATACTCATCCTTCGAATGTCTATGGTTGACGCTGTATATCGAGCGCATAACCTCCAAGGCCTCCTGTCTCCGGCCCCTGTTCGCGAGGAACTTGGGCGACTCGTGGCAGAAGTACACCGCCACCGCGCCCAGCCCGGACGGCACGGCTAGCACGATGCAGAGCAGCCGCCACGGCGTGAACTGCACACCGAACCAGAGGTCCACGGCGAATTGGAGCTTCAGAGTCGGGTACGTTAGCACTGGAATTATGATTATAGATTATTTTTATTTTCTCAAAAGATTTACAATAAATCACTTACAGAGAAAAATACAAAACTGATTATAATGAAAAGACAGCGTAAGTAAGCGAGCGCGCTCACCAAATCAAAAATACCCACCATCTTCAATACTAATTACGTTATACATATATCGCGTACGGTAAGGTGATCGCTAAACTGACGCGGCTAAGGGTGCGGACACATTAAAAACAAACTAAGTATTACATTTGATAAATGTAAGAGAGACTTAGTGGTAGACTCCATACTGCGATCCTAGGTAGGTACCACCGCAGTGCCAGATATCGTCCCGTGAAAAAGTAGTGCTTTGCTCTTCTGTGTTTCAGGATGAGGGCACTGTAGCTAGTAAAATTATCGGGTATAAGAGATCTAACATCAGTTGTCTCTAGTATCATGCGCAGTGCGGCATTGACAGAGAATAATAACTGTCTATCAGTTGTTGGTCTCCTTCAATGCTCTGTCATGGTCAGACGTATCACTTACCATCAGTGAGCGTTTAAGACGTGTTACAACTATAACATAAAAAAAGTTACAAAGTATACAGGACGGTCAGGCAGGACGCTCACCTGATGGTAGGTGATACGCCTGACCATGACAGAGCGGCATTGAAGGAGACCAACAACTGATAAACAGTTATTATTTTCTGTCAATGCCGCACTGCGCCTGACACCAGAAACCACAGATGTTATTTAGGTCATCATACAGATATCTTCCCGTGAAAAAGTAGTGCTTTGCTCTTCTGTGTTTCAGGATGAGGGCACTGTAACTAGTAAAATTACCGGGTATAAGGTTGTCTAGAGTGACGGGAGCGGGGGGGTTACCGCCATCTCTTAAAACAGTGATACAATAATATTACTTAGTTTTTCTGGTACCAAAATGCTGACGTGTCATTATAACAATACTGTTTTAAGTGTTGACGGAAGATAATTTGACGACCCATTTGGTGTTGCGGTTGAGAGGTCGGCCGCAACACCAAGGGTTCCGGGTTCGATCCCCGGGCAGTACAAACATTTGTGTGCATGAACATGTCTGTTTGTAATGGTCTGGGTGTTTTCTATGAATAATATGTATGTATTTACAAAAAAAAAAGTATATATGTATGTTTATCCGTTGTTTAGTACCCATAATACAGGCTTAACGCTTAACTTGGGGCTAGATGGCGCTGTGTGAATGTCAGTGGATATTTATTTATTTATTATTTATTTATTTATTAATGACTGCTTTTTGTTATTGATTTCCTTCAACACTGCATCTGTTATGGTCAGGCGTATAACCACCAGGTTAGCGAACTGATCGTCTCGTTCACTTATGACATCATCATCATCAGCTCATTAAACGTCCCCACCGAGGGGCACGAGCCTTCCCGTATAGGGTGATTAGGCCTTAGTCGACCACGCGAGCCCAGTGCGTGCGCAGGTTTCCTCACGATATCTTCCTTCACCGTAAGTCTGTTCACTTATGACATAAAAAATATGTATTTCCAAGTGTATACCTCCAGCCACTGCAGGCGAGAGCAAGATCAGGCACGTCATCAGCACCATATACTTGTTTCTGACGCGTTGCGTGCACGACTCGCCCACGAGAGTGTACGTTGCCGAATTAGCGGCGCACGAACTGAAACGTGGAAAATACAATCTTATGATACATGTATAGATGCGTATTTAATTGAAAAAATCGAAGACAGAACAGTTAATATATAAATATACACTGGCATTTACACAGCGCCATCTAGCCCCATATTAAGCGACGAGCTTGTAGTTAGGGTACTAAACACCTGATAAACATACTTAATACTTATATATTTTTTGTTAATACAAACATATTCTACATAGAAACACCCAGACCATTACAAACAAACATGTTCATGCACACAAATGTTTCTGCCCGGGGATCGAGCCCGGAACCCTTGGTGTAGTAGCCGACATCTCGACCATTACAAAACATGAGTCGAAAAAGTGACTGGCTATCCTATGATATCATCATCAGCTCATTATACGTCCCACCGAGGGGCACGAGCCTACCCGTGTAGGGTGATTAGGCCTTAGTCGTCCACGCGGGCCCAGTGCGGATTGGAAGACTTCACGCACAATCTTTGAATCTCTTCGCAGACGTGCGTGAAGGTTTCCTCACGATGTTTTCCTTCACCGTAAGAGCGTCGGATAACGTACATATAATTTCGAAAATACGAAAATACATTGGTACGTGGCGGGATTTGAACCACAGTCCTCCCGTTAGGAGGTCAACAGTCCACACCATTGCGCCACCGACGCTCTTTGCGCCACCGACGCTCTTAATTAATCATAGGACCGAAGTTGTTAACATCCACGAATCCGCGTTGGATCCGGAAGCTGGGTTGCAGTCCAACCCCTGCATAGTTATGCTAGAACTTTAATTTCTTATTATTTCAACGTTTACTAGGTGGTCGACTCGATACTGAGTCGTCTATGAAGGTGATATCACTGCAGTGCCAGATATCGTCCCGTGAAATAAGAGAGCAATGCGCTTTTGTGTTTCGGGGTGAGGGCATTGTAGCTAGTGAAATTACCGGATATAAGCGAACTAACATCTGCTGTGCCGGGTGACGGGCGAAGTGCGGCATTGATGGAGGATAATAACTGTCTATCAGTGTCTCCTTCTGTGCCGCTCTGTTATAGTCTGAGCTTCCTGACCGTTCTGTTTCACTTATAACATAAAAAAAACACTGGGCAGACGTGGGACAACATTCCTTATTCTGGTATATTTCTTAAAAGTCAAGAGATTAAATAGTCTTTAATTAAAAATGACAAAGTTTTCTAACGTCTGTTTTGCTGACGGTGTGTCATTACCACATCCACGTCACCATGACGTGTGTCAGGTCGTAGCCCTGAATGAGATTATTTGGCATGCATACCCGATGGGTTACATCATTGGTGTTTAAAACTAAATGATAATAGCCAGGAAACAGAGGAAATGTTGTTTTCACAACAATATTTTTACTGTTAGAACAAAATCTATGGCCTTTCTATGTTACAAAGTGAAAACGGTGTAATTGTCGAGACGTCGGCTACTACACTTAGATAAACAATGAACTACTCGTAACTAGGTGCACAATCACGAAGAAATATCAACCAAAAATTGTTCGAGAAGCTTGACACATACGTTGACTTATTTATTTATGAATTAAAATTTTGACCTGTCATCAAAAGGGGGACAAAATGTCACTATGACGTGTAGCGACCGATGTAATTATTAATGAAAATTCAGCCCAACGCAGATTATCTAACACGATGGGCAGACTTTTGCCGCGGACATTTTTTGAGTACTACACCAAGGGTGCCGGGTTCAATCCCCCAGGCAGTACAAACATTTGTGTACATGAACATGTCTTTTTGTATTGGTCTGGACGTTTCTATATAATATGTATGTATTTACAATAAAAAGTATGAATGTATATCGGTTGTTTAGGCAATTATAAGTTTATGCTTAGTTTGGGCCTAAATGTCGCTGTGTGCTAGACGGTGGATATTTATTATAAACAATAATATGTCAAAGTAACTGTAGTGGCTATGCACCCATATTCTATACGACTCAGTATCGAGGCTTCTACTGAGAAAGTCAAAAGTTAGTGTACAAGATAAATAAGCACTGAACAGTCTAGACACATACAGAATCTGTTCTAAATTATGACGAACGTATCACTATATTTGAATCTAGAAAAGCGGTGATGTTTCTATACATGCGCGTACGCACATTTGTTCTTGGCATTCAAAGTAATTATAGATCGCCACGTGCGCTTCAGTTAACTAGACAGGTCATTTTAATTGTAACGCGATTACGAAATTCATTGTGGGAAGATGTTTGTGTATGCGGAAGCTAAAAATGGCCTTGGAGAAAAATTGACAAAAGTTAAAAATCATAGTATTTTAATATTAAAAGTACATCATTTTCCTTAAGTAAAAAGATTTAACGAAAATAAAAGTAGTAGCCTTTTTACATCAGTTATCTGCCAAAAAAGTACCGTCCAAATAGGTCCAGCCGTTTCAGAGATTACCCGGAACAAATAGACAGACAGACCAACATTTAAAAAAATGTTTAGGTGTATGTACCATATTTATTTTCATATGTACGTAGAAAACTATTGTTATTTTAAAATTACAAACAGACATATAAATTTTATTTATATGTATCGATCTTAGATAACAAAGAAACTAACTAAATGCACGATCTCTCTCAAAAAGTGTCCGCGCCAAAATTCTGCCCGTCCGTCAGCAGTTTTTTCATTCATAATCACGTCGCTCGCTACATGTCATAGTGACATGGTAGCATGCTCGTGCTTTTGATTTTATACTCTTTTATTTATTTAAACTTAATGCACCATACAAAAAGACAGTACAAGGGCGAACTTAATGCCTAGCATTCTCTACCAGTTTACCACAAGGCCATGCAGAAAATTAATATAGGTGCGGTAAAAAATTAATAAAGAAACTATATAAAAATAAAGAACAAAGAAGGTTTAAAGAAACTAAAAACGATACTAAAAAAATAAACTCAAATACTTATACTTCAAAGAAATGTATATAAATATACAATAAAATAGATATAAATACATATATCAATATAGACAATATACAAATATTAACTTAAATATATATAAACTAGCTTTTGCGTGCGACTTCGTCCGCGTGGAATAGTTACTTTGGCCTAACGCTCTCTTTCACCCGCTACTTCGTTTATATAGGTGAGTTAAAACTGCGATATCTCAAAAGATATTCATTTAAATTGAATGATGTAAAGGGCAATTTTGTTTAAAATAAAATACTTGTGATAAATAAAGTATTTATTTGGATAAGGATTGATATCATATTTATGAAAATAGCTTCGCAAAATGATGCATTATTTTAGAAAAAAAAATTAGCAAAAAATATGTTATAGGGAGCTAACTTTAAAAGATAGACATATGCTGTCGCGGACTTTTTTGTAGACCTTCAAAAGGGTAACAATACTCTAATACATGACTTTTGCGAAACTTTAACCGTTTACGCAGCGGAATCTCCAAGTAAGAAAATTTCCCCCCGGATTTTGAAACATTATTCATTGCTGCTCCGCTTCTATTGCTTGTAGCGTGATGATATATAGCCTATAGCCTTCCTCGATAAATGAGCTATCTAACACTGAAATACTTTTTAAAATCAGACCAGTAGTTCCTGAGATTAGCGCGTTCAAACAAACAAACAAACTCTTCAGCTTTATAATATTAGTACAGATAATAATATAATAAATATGTAAAAAATAATAAGCAAACACATTAACTATTCGAACGAAAATAGTCCAAAACTTTTCTTCTAAAGGAAGCTTTCGTGCAAGATGCCCTTATCTCTATTGGTAAGTCATTCCAGAGCCGCGTTGCCCGAAGAGTGAACGACCTGGACAAAAATTTGGAACGATGCAAAGGAGGATATTCTTTTAATGAATCATTAAGGTCAACATTTTAATGAATAATTTTATGTCATTAATATAACGATAATTCAACGTATGTGTCAAGCGGACATTTTTTTGTTGATATGTCTTCGTGATTGTGATTTGTTAGTTTATTGTTATCTAAGATAAATGATAGCTTTAATTTTTTTTACTAATGATGGGCTTGCTCTTTAGTACAAACTATCCTAGTGGAAGAGCTCGCCCAGAAAAAGCCTATTCACTCGTTTTTTGAATGGTACAGGGTAGAAAATATGAGGACCATAGAAAATATGTGGAGACATAGAATACTCGACTTATACAGCGAAACAACTCTTGGTAAAATAAAATAATATATTAAAAGAAGAAAACACGTCTGCCATTTACAATAGTGAAAGAGAAGAGAGAAAATCTTTTTACATTTGACATGACTTCTAAGAAATGAGGTTGCATATTAACCACAGGGTTGTATGTGACCGGAAACACAGACGCAGGCGGGTCATTCCGTTCATTTGCAGTACGCATAATGAAAGTAGACGCGAAACGCTTAGTCTGAATACGGGGAACGTCAACTACAAACGGATGATTTCTTGCGGAGTAAATGTATAGATATATTATGTTTTGACGATTCAAAAGTATCTTCAAATGAAATGAAATGAAAAGTTTATTCAGTTTAGGTCTTTACAGAACACTTATGAATGTCAAATGAATCTACCACTTGTTCGGACGGAAATAAAGCATTGATTTGACTACTTACAAGCACACAGATAGGAACTTGACGATTGCGAGGACTATCCAGTTGGGGCAAAGGCTGCTGAGGCAGGACAGCACGAAGCCGGCCTGCATGCACACCACCAGGGTGAGCCGGCGGCCGCGCGTGTCCGAAATATACCCCCATAGGTACGACACGAATAGGATACCTGCAAATGGTAATAGTAGTGTCAAAGACCCATCTGGTGTGATGGCTGAGACGTGGGTAGCTACACAAAGGGGTCTGATCCCCGGGCATTATAAACATTTGTGTGCATGAACATGTCTGTATTGTGTATATTTTTCTTCGAATTTAATTTAAAACCTATCTGGATTCAACAATTTGGATTTCATTTATATTGTATTAGTGAAAGTTGTATAATTTCTGATTTTGTTTTTTTTTATTTTATTTTTTATTTTTATTTGGTTAATTCATGAATTTGTATGGGTGCAACTTACCTGAAATAAAGGTTATTATGTAGGTCTGGGTGTTTTCTATATACGTGTATGTGTATGTATATGTATGTATAAAAAAATACAAAGTTTGTTTATCAGATTTTTAGTATCCATACAGGCTAACGCTTAGTTTGGGGCTAGATGGCGCTGTGTGAATGTCAGTGGATATTTGTTTATTTTAAGTTAATTTCATTAATACTGTGTTTGTTGTAATGGTGTTGATTAACATTTGCTAGATATATACATTTTATACTTTTTTGATGTTAACGCCCAACTCCAGAAACAACAGATGTCTCTTATACCCGATAATTTTACTAGTAACTACAGTGTCCTCATCACGAAACACAAAAGTGACGACCCATTTAGTGTAGTGGTCGAGACGACGGCTGCTACACCAAGAATTATATATAGAAACTATACAAAACACCCGGACCATTACAAACAGACATGTTCATGCACACAAATGTTTGCCCAGGTAACGAACCCGAAACCCTTTGTGTACTCGTATAAGCAGACGTATTCAACGTCTCAATTACACCAAAGGTTCCATGTTCAAACCCCGGGCATTACAAACATTTGTGTGCACAAACTTGTCTGTGTCACAGGCTAAAATGCTTAGACATATAAAAAAACTAACTAAATGCATAATCTTACTCAAAAAGTGAACGCGTCTAATTGGGTATTTGACACCACTAATCGTTGACGCACTTTTATGAACTGTCAAAAAGGAACGTTTCCATATATTTTGTATGAGATTATTGAAACGTGACGTCATTGCTCACTAACATCAATTGACCTAATATTTTATTGGTTCCAGTGTATTTAAAAATACAATATTGCAAATAAACAAAAGTGATCAATGAAACGACATATAAAATAAAGTGCACTTTTATGAAAATAAGGTTTGGTATTTTATTGCGAATGGTGGAGAATACCGAATTATTCCCATCGAGTCAGTTCAGAGCAAAATTTTCATTCTTAATCACGTCGCTCGCTACATGTCAAAGTGACATAGTATTATGACCGTGCTTTTGATTTTGTAACCTTTTGATGATACCTTAAGGTCAAAATTTTAATAAATAATTTTATGTCACAAATATAATAATATTTCAACGTATGTGACAAGCGGCTCGGATATTTTTCGGTTGATATTTCTACGTGGTTGTGCTTCCTCTTAGTTTATTGTTAACCAAGCCAAAATGCTAGATAGTGCTGTATGGCGTTTCTTTTAATTCAAGATACTCACCTATAAAAGGCACGGATGTGAGTATGCCCTTCCTGGAGACGGTGAGGTCGAGGTCGCAGGCCGCAGCCACCACCAGGCTGAAGCCGAAGGTGTCCACGCCGATGGCCAGCAGGATGAGGGAGCAGGTCGCCACCAGCAGATAGTTGTACAGGCCATTACCTGAAATGAAATAGAATTAGTTATTACTTATTAGTGTTAAAATAAATGTTATCGAGTCGATAATACATTTAGTAGATACTTGCTGTGCCCCGCGGTGTTACCCGTGATATAATATATACCCCCGTAGTAAAACGTATCCTATATAAAGTAGTGCAGCCTGCGCGACGTGAGCTGTTTGCCGCGTTTCAATATATTTTTTTTGGTAAATAAAAAGATTTTCAAAAATAAATGTAGCCTGTGTTTTTTTTCTTATTACCTATAATATAGTCCATGTCTCCACCGCTTTAGTTAGTAAGGGTAGGACGCTTTTCTCAAAGACTTTTGTATTTAAAAACATTTCAATTCTCACAAATGTCATACTGCCCGAGGGTCGTAGATAGAGGTGGCCCAATATTGGTCACATATATGTAAATAAAATTGGGGTGTGTGTTTGAAATATTGAGGTTACCGTTTTTTAATACTTGCATATATAATTTATATACGCAAACATCAAAATAAAATATTTTTAAATTATGTCTGTTTGTTCCGGGAAATCTCTGAAATGGCTGGATGGATTTGGACGGACTTTTTTTGCCAGGTAGCTGATGTAATAAGGAAAAACATAGGCTACTTTCATTTAAGACAATACTTTTTGTTTTCGACAAACAAAGTGCGTCACGTGAGCTGCGTGCTTTAATGTTATGTTTTACTACGGAAGAATATATAATACTAGCTTTTGCCCGCGGCTTCGCTCACATTTAATTCGGGATAACACGGTACTTTAATTTATCACTATACATAGGATTTCCCCTCCCTCCAACTTTAAAGGTTTCGGGGTCAATTTCAGAATTTTTTATGAGCAAAAAATATGTTATAGTGAGCTAACCTTAAAAGATAGACATATGCTGTCGCGGACTTTTTTGTAGACCTTTAAAAGGAGAACAATACTCTCATACATGACTTTTGTGTAACTTTAACCGTTTACGCAGCGTACGCAGCGGAAGCTCCAAGTATGAAAAAATACCCCCGATTTTGAAACATTTTTTATTGCTGCTCCGCTTCTATTACTCGTAGCGTGATGATATATATATAATCGAACCAGTAGTTCCTGAGATTAGCGCGTTCAAACAAACAAACAAACTCTTCAGCTTTATATATTAGTATAGATTACACCGCGGGGAACAGTTAGTAGATAAATAAATGTTACGTGTATTTAATATGAATCGTCGCTTTCTTTAAAATTTTCAACCTCAGCGTAAACAAAGTAACAATAATATTACTCATGCAAAGACACTGATGTTTCCACAAGTGTTTATTACAAAAGAAATGGCTATGCACAAACACAATAACTCAAACTATAACATTCAACGTTCACATGAATGAGCATTAATTGGAAATAGCTTCCTACATTTACTCAGGGTCGATGGCGTAGAGGCTACAACCGAATGGTTAACAATCTTATTTTATTTTATTTATTTTCATTAAATGCAAACACAGGTTACACTCAACACAAAAGACTAATTACGTAACTAAATCTAAGG
The DNA here is from genome assembly GCA_019425675.1 of Leucinodes orbonalis. Classification (NCBI taxonomy): domain Eukaryota; kingdom Metazoa; phylum Arthropoda; class Insecta; order Lepidoptera; family Crambidae; genus Leucinodes; species Leucinodes orbonalis. The sequence continues at coordinate 33,559 of PQWD01012351.1, forward strand.
GCTAAACAATAACATTGCGTCTTAACTTGGTAATTGACAATTTAACAGATATTAGTAGAGTAAGAGAATAAAATAAAAAAATAACTTTGAATTGTCAGTAACCTATAATCGTGAATTTTATCAACAGTAGTAGATGCAGTAAACGGATGGGTTCCCCAAAGGTAAGTAAGTAAGACTTATAATAAACTGTATGTGTCCGCGACAAAATTATGCCCATCCGTCAGTAGAGCAAAAGTTTCATTCCTAATCACGTCGCTCGCTTCATGTCATGGTGACATTGTAGTATGCCTTAAACAACAACACTGCCCTGCGTCCGTCACCCGAGGTTACAAATGTTAGGTATCTTATACCTGGTAATTTAACTAGCTACAGCGCCCGCATCCCGAAAGACAGAAGTACAAAACACTCCTTCTCCCCGGGACGATATCTGGCACTGCGACATACATAGACGACTCAGTACCGATTCTACCAAAGTACCATAAAAATAGCAAGGAGAAAAATAGGAAGAGAGGGGTTATGGGTCTCCGGTAACCTCATCCACATTGAATGAATGGTGAATCATTATTTTTTATTGATTATATTATAATTTATCATGCTGATATATCATTGAAACCATTGTTAACTGAAGAGATTAATTTGTTTGTATAGCTCAAAAAATATCGTGGTCTCTGACATTGTAGGTCACTGTGACAGTAATGACGTAAATTAACACAATGGTGCAATTATTTAATGTGTATTCATTAAACTATGATAAACATTTTAGGTCATCAATAGCCATAATAAAATAAATATCATTATTCGAATGTAAATCGAATTAGCGTCGGTGGCACAATGGTGTGGGCTGATGCCCTTCTACCGGGAAGGCTGAGGTTCAAATCCCGCCACGTACCAATGTTTTCGAATTTTCGAAAATATATGTACGTTATCCGACGCTCTTACGGTGAAGGAAAACATCGTGAGGAAACCTTCATGCACGCCTGCGAAGAGATTCGAAGGTTGTGTGTGAAGTCGTCCAATCCGCACTGGGCCCGCGTGGACGACTAAGGCCTAATCACCCTATACGGGTAGGCTCGTGTCCCTCGGTGGGGACGTTTAATGAGCTGGTGATGATTGTATTCACTCCGCTTTTGATCCCATGTCTTACTTAAAGGCTCGTTTTAAACATTGCAGTCAAGTAGACCTTTGAATTAAATGTCTGCTATGATTCTTAATGATATATTTATATTATATAATGATATATTTTTACTATGTGTACTAACCGATCATCGAACTACAACGTGATTTAAACAAAAGAGTCTGATTAACATCTGTTTTCGGGGCTCATAGACGATCGGTGAAACAATTTCGATTCGCGACGTAAGCAAAATATAAAAACAAAACAAACATTAGTGACTATTCATAAAATAAAACGTGCGACGGACGAAGACGATATTGTTTGGATACAATTTTACGTTCAAAAAGTTGCAAGTTATGTCCAAAGGGATCGACTGTATGGGTTAACTATGTGTGGCTGTGTGGCGGAATTTGAACCTTAGCCCTCCCGGTAGGAGGACGTCATATATTTGACAATATTTTATTTTATCTGTGCTTACAATCGAGAACTCAAAATATCAATAGCAGATCTAATGTTAAGCGGACTATAGAAAACCAGTTATCTTCGGGACCTAAGTCCCAATGATATTCTGTACATATAAAGGTAGATACGCCATCCGTGCCTCAAAAACGCCTAAGTGTATAGTTTGATCTCTTTTGTTTAGGTAAATGTATTCGAAATATGTGTATGAGTGCTGTCGCTGCATTCGGAACCCTTTTTAACCCCCGACGCAAAAAGAGGGGTAATAAGTTTGACGTGTCTGTCTGTCTGTGTGTCTGTCTGTCTGTGGCATCATAACTCCCGAACGCATGCAGTGATTTCAATTTAGTTTTTTTTGCATTAAAGGTGACTTATGTGCGAGTGTTCTTAGACATGTTTGATGAAAATCGGTTGAGCCGTTTAAAAGTGTGAGGAGTGAAAGTGGGGAGAGTAACCGAATGACTGCAAATATACTTGGATTCAAATGAAATCTAACTTAACCTAATCTACCTATAAAAAGTATGAAATAAAAATTAAATTAAAAATTTAAAAAACGTCGCCTCGGGGGACCGTGACTAATAAAAGAACGTAAAAGCCTTAAGAGGTAACCATCTTATGAAAAATGTCGTAGATAAGAAAGAAATAATTAGGAGTGGTCCCCAACGCGACGGTTTTTTGAATATCAATAGATTCTAGTACTTTAACATTAAGTTTCTTTTATTATTTTTTACTTTTTAAACGGGAATTACTTAAGTTCTTGTGTCGAGGGTTTTTAAATTTTTAATTTAATTTTTTTCTATTGTTTTGTGGACATATCACGAAATCATACTTTTTTACATCATTGCTAAGTCCTTGCCAAACAGGTGAACGGACCATCTGACCCTTCAACCCTGGAACACGGTAATAATAATAGAACAACTGTTATGCTCGAATAAAGAGTTTCCGATACACTAATAAAATCTCATTTATTGACGACCCACGCCGACGATCACCACAATTTTCTTTTCTACGATACAAAATCATAAACATCAATTCCACTTATTTTGACTTTGAATTAACCCGATAAAACATTGTAATAGAAACAACTAATGTTGTTAAAATCTTTGATTTATCGCTTCACACACGATTGGTTTCTTGCTCGATACAAATGTACCGTGCGTATTAATATTGTTGTAAAATTTTAGTAAGGGATTGATAGCTTAAGAATCTTGCAAATAAAACAACTCTTACAATGCAAAATCATTGGATGGTTGCCCGGAAACTATTATCTACAGACCCTCCGTGCACAGTGTTTCGGGATACGTGGTATAATAAGCTCCAATCTACCCACGGCCATCCAAAAACGCCTGTACACTGCAGTGGGCTGTTAAAAACTAATTGGTTTCAAAGAGCTTACTTAAAGCACTTTGAAAAAAAAAAACAAGATCAGCTCAGTATACGTCCCCACCGAGGGGCATGAACCTACCCGTAAAGGGTCGCCTTAGCCACGCGGGCCTAGTGCCGATTGGCCGAATTCACGCACAACCTTTGGTACTCTTTGCACGCGTATGCAGGTTTTCTTACGATGTTTAACTTCATCGTAAGAGCGTCAGATTAACGTACATATAATTTCGAATATCCGAAAAACACATTGCATGGCAGGATTTGAACCTGCACTCTCCAGATCGGAAGGCATCAGTCCACACCAATGAGCCACCGTTCGTATGAAATAGAATATTTTTTGTTATCATCGCGGCGCCACTTAACTGCATCACTGACTGACTTAATTACGAAACCGTTTAAAAGCTCAACTTAAATATAGGTCTTATACTATCATTAAGGATAAAAATAGATTGTCCTTTAAATTAACTGAGCCATATAAATATGTCTACATGAATAGCACGAGACGTAATAGCGTGACTAGGCTTCCTTTCGTACTTTTGGGTACAAGGGCGGATCCAGGTTAGGCGCCAGGGAGGGTGGGTCACATAGTAGAAGTCTAGTTAAGAACTTATGAGGTATTTTGTTAATGTACGTTGGTATAGTACTTAAAAATAGCTCAGGGGGGTCATGACCCCCATGACCCTCCCCCTGTATCCGCCGTTGTTTGGGTATTTGTTGGAAAGTATGTCATCGTTGCGTCAGTGGCTCAATGGTGTGTTAGATAGATAGATAGATAGACTCTTTATTGCTCACAATAAATTAAATACAAACAAAACCATAAAACCAATACAGTGGGCAAAGGGCGGCTTATCGCTACAAGCGATCTCTTCCAGGCAACCTTAGGATAAAGAAGACGAAAATAAGTAAGGTAGTGGGCAAGAAAAATAGGAAAACATAATATGTGATATGTCAATATTAATAAATAAAATAAAATAAAAGAACAAAATACTTAATTACACAAATCTAAAATATGCTAACATAAATAAATAAAAAAGATATGTAAACAAATACTTCTCATAAAAATACATACTAATACTAATAAAAATTCTCGAAATAATTACAATGTAGTGCCCAATAAATGTTGGTGGAGTCTGTTCTTAAATGTCAGTACCGTTTTGCATGACGAATATCAGGCGGCAACCTGTTCCACAAAGTCGTAGCTCCTACGGTAAAGGACTCTTTGAAATACCCAGAATTAGTGAACGGAGTTCTCAGCACATTATCAGACTTAGACCTAAGATCAAGACAGTGGTCTGTACCAAGAAATTGGAAACAATCTTTCAGATAGGAAGGGGATCGAGGGTCATACAGAACCTTATAAATAAGAGTCAACACATGTTCTTCACGGCGTTGTCGTATAGGTAGCCAGTCAAGCTTACGCCTAAATTCAGACACATGGTCAAACTTGCGTAAGCCAAAGATATACCTAATGCATAGGTTCTGCAAACGCTGCAGCTTATTGAGCAAATCTTCATTAAGATCAATAAGGCAGACATCAGCATAATCTATAATTGATAAAAGGAGAGACTGCGCAAGTTCAACTTTCGTCTTCACGGGTAACAAATTTTTCCACCGCCGAAGCGAACCAAAAGCCGCGAAAACCTTGCGACTGACGTCAGACACATGCGAACTCCAAGACAGAGTGTTGTCAAAGAACACTCCTAGATTCTTCACAGTTTTGTTATAAGAGATAGCCACACCGTTGAATAAAAGTGGAGGAATATCTGCAAAAACTATTTTAGATATCTGTTTAGAGCCGCCTACGATAATCGCTTGCGATTTATTGGGGTTGACTGATAAACCATGAGAAAGACTCCAATCACAGACGATAGCAAGGTTAGTGTTAATAATAGCAATTAGTGATTCAATGTTACTCAGGGGGGCATGAGAATAAATTTGAAGGTCATCAGCATACAAATGAAACTTACAAGTGAGGAGAGGAGTTAGAAAATTTATGAAAATAGAAAAAAGGAAAGGAGAGAGAACCCCACCCTGAGGCACACCAGCAGATAAACTGCAAAAATCCGACATTTTATCACCACCCCGCACACATTGTCGTCTTCCAACTAGATAACTCCTAAACCACTCAACCGTTGAATCAGAAATGAACACTGACTTTAACATTGCTAAAAGCACATCATAGTCCACAGTGTTGAAGGCGTTTGAGAAGTCAAGGAGTACCAAAGCTGTCAGTTCTTGTTGGGACATGGCATGCCCGGATGTCATCAGATACCTTGACCAGTGCAGTGGTAGTGCTATGCCCCGGGCGGAATCCAGACTGAAAATCACTAAGAATATTTAAAGAATTTACAAATACACTGGCTTGTTGAAGAACAAGACGCTCTAAAATCTTAGAAAGAAATGGCAAAATTGAAATGGGCCTAAAATGAGAAGGTAACGATGGATTAGTGCACTTGGGGATAGGAATAACTATAGCTAATTCAAAGTTATATAAATATAGTTTAATTCAAAGGTTGTGCGTGAAGTCGTCCAACCTGCACTGCCCGCGTGGACGACCAAGGCCTTGACATTCTTTACGGGTAAGCTCATGCACCTCAGTGGGGACGTTTGAAGAGCTGATGATGATGATATCATTACCACCATCCTAAGATTGTAGCCGGGACCGACGGCTTCACGTGCCCTTCGAAGAAAGAAAGAAATATTTATTCCCGAAGCACGTAATCATCTTTCTTTTCAGACAATCAGGTGATTCAGCCTGCAATGTGCTAACCAAACTAGGAATTACCGCACAAAGTGACGTTTCCCCCGATGGATTGAAACCCACGATATCCGGGCTCCATAAACCCATGTCATAAAGTGAAAAGCCTACCCAAAATAGTTATATACTATTTTATTTTATATACGTATTTAAATTTAAATACAAGAAAGCCAACGAAACAATGCACAACAATGACAAACACTTTCATGTAAACACAATAAAAGCTACTCAAAACAAAAACAGCATAGTAAGAAAAATCTTTTACTCTCATCAAATACAATGGCAAGTTTACGGTTTGTTTTAGTACGAGCATTTCATCATCATCATCAGCTCATTGTACGTCGCCTATCGAGGGGCAAGAGCCTTCCCGTAAAGTGTATACAGGCCTTAGTCGTCCACGCGGGCCCAGTGCAGATTGCGACTTCACGCACAACCTTTGAATTTTTTCGTAGGCGTGCGCAGGTTTTCTCGCGATGTTTCCCTTCGCCGTAAGAGCGTCGGATAAATGTGCATATAATTTTCGAAAATTTGAAAGCACATTGGCACACACGCGATAATAAATGTGATAATTTTTAATACGTTAATACTTGTTGTGTGGTGGCTTAACCTGCTTGTCTCATTCACTATATAACTTAAAAAGCTCTCAAAAGCGCGAAAGTCGACCATACACGGAATACTAACTCGTTCAACAAATTCATGAATTACCTTTTGCGTTTCATTATTGCTACATTCCAGATAATGTACGGTTTGTGATTCATACAAAATGTTTGTAAGTATAAATTGGATATAGGCGTGCCTACAAATCGAAATATATATATATTTGTATAGGGTCATTTTCAGCTTAATAACGCTACACGGTTTCATTGATCACGATGATCATGACATTCTGTGTTGAAATTAAAGTACAAAATAAATCACTCATTGTTCGCCTTGGTCCCGTTGTAGGCAGAGATGATGAAGCGTCACTTTGCACAGTCCTGACATATAAATAAATAAATAATAATTTATTTCATCAGTTCAGTGCTAAAATCATAACCAATATTTATGCTTTTACAATGGAACTTTAAAATTAAAGGTTAACAGCTGTATATTTCTCTAGCTTTTTTGGAACGTATTCACAAAAAAAAAAACATTTAAAGATTTAAGTTACTGTTTCAATTTGATCATCCGGATTATAAACTGCATAAAAAGTCGAGTATTACCTACAGAAAGAGATTTGAGGAAGATTAATTTTAAATTCATTATTTTCAGTCGAATTTAATTTTTCAACAGGCGAAACCACTGAAGCGCTTTTTTTTTCAAAGCATCAAAACTCATATTTTTAGTTTAGTATTTAAATCGTTTTTTATTATATTTTTTTGTATATTTCTTGACGTTCATAAGTGCTTTTTGTAAGCCTAATTTGAAATGAATGTTTTCGACTTTGACTTTGACTTTAGAAGTCATTTTATTGTGCTAATTAAATATTTTTACCCATGCAAAAAATAAGACATTTCTTGTCTAGATATTTTCGCAACTGTTCATTTTTTTTATAACATAGGGAGGCAAACGAGCATGCGGTTCACCTGATGTAAAGTGTCACCGCCGCCCATGGACATTTGCAACAGCTGAGGTCGCAGGGATGCGCTGCCGGCCCTTTTTCTTGTCATTACAAGATGCGATATAGTGCAAGCAGCGAAAATTACGAGATGAGAAAGGCCGAGTTGCGAAAATGACTTCGCGTGTATGATAAGTTGAGCATGGGTATCGAGTTTGTGTTTATGACGACTTACCATTTATCCTTCCTAAAATAGGAAGGTGGAACTTTGTATAGAGCATTTTCAAGGTAGAAACTTAGATAATAAACTTTTTAGATGCACAATCACGAAGAAATATCAACCAAAAATGTCCGAGCCGCTTGACACATACGTTGACCTATTGTTATATTTATAACATATTTTTTTTATGAAAATGTTGACTTTAACGCGTCATTAAAAGTACGAGCATACTACTATGCCATTATGACTTGCAGCGAGCGCCGTGATTAAAATGAAAATTCTGCCCAACTGACGTGATGGGCAGAGTTTTGCCGCGGACACTTAGAGTTTATTGTTTTGTATTTTACTAGTTACTTATATTTGTCTAGTTACTTTATTATTTAATAAAAAGCTAAAAACTGGTATGCGCGTTATTTGTTACCAGCAAAATGTTGTGCATGTTGTGCACTTTTTTATATCTGCCCTAAACTCCTTAAAGCATGATTATGTTATATGAGACTTTACGAAGATTTCAAGGTAGGAAGCCAAAAATCGGTACCCACACTTTTTGTTATGAACGAAAAATCTTTCTGTGTTCCTAAATTAGGAAAAGAAAATCATGTTACCCCGAATTTAATGCGAGCAATAGCTAGTATAAGTATAATAAAATTATGATGCAATACATGAATGAATTTTGCTGCTGGATATTCCGACTGATCAGCCGGCATCAGAATCAAGAGTACATTTCAGATGAAACTTTTTAAAAAAAATTTAAGCCGACTGTAAATTTACTATGTTTACATGATACCTTTGATTTGTAGAGTATCAAAACAATCTGCTGGCAAAAGAACCGATGCAACTTGCTATAGTAACGTAAACAAAAGTATTTTAATTAGATCATGACACTAGTGACAAGCCAATATGATGCATTGCATTTAATGAATTGGAACACGAAACACCTATAAAAGTCGTAAACTTTTTAAGAAACAAACACACTTTAAGAAAGAAGTGTATTTATAAAATGTTCAACACACCATCATACAAATATACAAATATTTAAGTTAAAAAAAATCTAATAGACCTGATACCAACAACAAAAGATCAAAATACAGCCGAACAACAAAACAGTCCAAGTCCAAAATTTAAAAGACCGAACAGTCCCAAATCCTCGCATCATAAAGAAATTAAAATATTAATCAACGGATCAACTGCTATTGAAAGATTGTTGTTAAGTATATCTTACAACAAATTCAAGTCAAAAAAGCATTAAAAACACCTTATCAACCCTAAATCATTGCATCAATAAGAGAGCAGAAAGAAAAATATTTAACGGATCTACTGTTTTTGCAAATTCAATTAAAAAACCACCTCAAAGACCATCAAATCATCACCCATGTCAACATACCGGTCTTCTCGAGAGCATCCTCGAAGGGGGTGGAGGTGTCTTCAGCCATACTGCACACACGTGTCTCCGGCAGCGTCGCCCGCGCACACTGAACTGGCTCTACACCGGCCGAACGATTTACGGCCAAACGTACACTGAGCGGGCCGACCGCGCGCTTTTACGCGTTCACACCGTCGCTAATTGAACACTTATCTGGGCCATAATTCCAATAATTTACAAAGACATGTGTATATGTATGTAATCCGAGGCTGTTACGGTGAAGGAAACCATCGTAGGAAAACGTGCGCACGCCTGCGAAGAGATTCAAAGGCCAATCCACACTGGTCCGCGTGGACACTAAGGCCTATACACCCTTTACGGGTAGGATCGTGCCCTTCGGTGGGAACGTACAATGAGACATTACGATAGTTTACAATATTACTGTAAATTTTATATCCCAGTACAACTTTAATAATGGTCGCTTAAGATTACAATAAATAATGATAAACAGAAATCCATTGACGTTCACACAGCGCCATCTAGCCCCTTATTAAGCGAGGAGCTTGTAGTTAGGGTAATAAAAAACTGATAAACATACTTATATATATTTTTTGTAAATACATACATATTATACATAGAGACCATTAGAAACAGACATGTTCATGCACACAAATGTTTGTACCTCCAGGGGATTTAACCCTGAACTCTTGGTGTAGTAGACGACGTCTCGACCATTACACCAAACGGATCGTCAGTTATAATTGTATAGTAGAATGAATGGCGAAACCAATTAAAATCTACCATAAAACTGAACGAATGAGTGCAAAATTTTACTAACAATTATTATCGTTATATCGTATTTAAAAATTAGAGGAATTGGAGCCCTGTTCATTTGTTTCCATGGACCGAAAGTGAACGCACGACGAGAAAATAAGCGTGAAACTTATCGCGGAAAGACAACAGACAAACAATTGTTTGTGGGTATAGTTATCTATATAAATTAATGTGAACAATAATGACCACCTATCAATGCAAACTCTATTTAAAAAACTATATTTCAAATTCATGTAAATAACAGTGTTTGTATTCAATTGACATTACGATTATAAAAAAAACGTATGGTCTGTATTAAGTTATCATTCGTTCACTTACATTTCCTTATTGTCAACACTATCAGCTTATTAAACGTCCCCACCGAGGGGCACGAGTCTACCCGTACGCGGGTGTATACTTGTATATTTGAATCTCTTTGCAGGTGTGCGCAGGTTTCCTCACGATGTTTTCCATTCACCGTAAGAGCGTCGGATATCGTACGTGTGGTTTCAAAAATTTGAAGACACATTGGTACGTGACGGGATTTGAACCTGCGCCCTCCCGATCGGAAAGCAACAGTTTACATCACTGAGTCACCGAGGCTCTAAAAAATGTAATTTAGTAGTATAGGGAATTACGAGAATAGTTGTAAAAATATGACAAGAAATATTTATTTTAAATCTAACGGGTGAAATCATGGACGCATAAAAAAATACGGACGGAGCCTCGCTGACAGCAAAAGTGTAAATATTAAAACATTAAATTTATTATGTTTCTTCTATTTCCACTCTATTGAATAAAAGTACCCTTAGTAAATAATCTAACAGAGATATGTAAATATGTTACCTGCCACTTTGTGGCAGCGGCCATTTTGGACCAATTTGCACCAAACATAGTCAAGAACACTCTAGTTCATATTTACCTTTAAACAAAAATAAAAAAATAAAAATCAGCTTATCCGTTCGGGAGCTACGATGCCATGTACAGACACACGCAGTCAAGTCTAACTTATGACACCTCGCCGTTTTGGGGATAAAAAATAACGTTATCTTATCATGTTAATGTCATAATTTAGTATCAATTATTCACACTGAGAGAGAGAGAGAGAGAGAGACCTATCTATTATCACCTTTTGTATTATATCGACTGTACATTTTCAATGCTTTGAATCGAATCGTTTCAAATGGTAATGACCGCCAAATAAAATATTAAAATACGATGTGTATTACACAATTTATTATGTTTTAATACATACATATGTAATTTATTCAAAAGACAAACGGTTTTCATATTCATTACCCGTTGTTCTTTACAAGCATGAAACTGTATTACAGTATGGAGCTGCTATTTAACAAGTTTCATAATCGTGCGAAAATTATAATTCGACGTACAATGCGTATTTAATTCACTGTGTACCAGCGACTCGTGTTATTAAACAAGCAATGGATATAGAAACAGTAGTGACCGACAAATTGTCTCAAATATGTGGCACCACGCCAAATAGGAACAAAATCACACTCAAGGCCGTTGCCCGAATAAATAAATACAGAATAAACTTTGGGAATCATGCAAAGCCAGAGACCAGAAAAACGAATGCAAAATGGGGATACCTATGTCCAACTGTGGACTACCATATTTCGGAGAGAGAGATTCCTTGTTCTTATTAACTCTTACCTCGACATAGAATTGCCTAATATTTTATTGGTATTCGGTTTTAATACAGTTTCACTAACATCAAAGCAATGTTTAAATTTTGCATGAGCCTGATTATGGGTTCAATAATTCAGGCACACTGGCACAATCTTAGCATTGTACCCGTTTAGACCAAAAAAAACCATGACCATGATGTAAAAAGTATAGATTCGTGATATGCTCACAAAACAACTGAAAAAAGTGTTCCGAATGCAGCGACAGCACACAGACACATAATTCGAATGAACGTACATTTGCCTAAGCAAAGAGTTTTAGTATATTTGCAATGTGATTAAATTTTATTTTATTCTGATATTATGTTTTTTTTTTATTTTTATTTATAAATTTTATGTTTCTTGAATTGAATTTGAATTAAATGGAATGTTAAATAGAATTATATCTATGTAATACTCTTATTGTCATTTTAGGTGAATAATGAATTGTATGATAATGTTAATTTAGGAATTTGTATGGGTGCAACTTACCTGATAATAAAGTATTATTATTATAGAGTCCACAACTGTATTCTCTTCGGCGGTTCGGTTTTGAGGCACGGGTGGCGTATCTACCTTTAATATACAGAATATCATTTCTTTAGAGCGTCGGTGGCTCAGTGGTGTGGACTGTCGCCTTCCTACCGGGAGGGCCGAGGTTCAAATCCCGACACGTACCAATGTATTTTCGAATTTTCGAAATATATATGTACGTTATCCGACGCTCTTACGGTGAAGGAAAACATCGTGAGGAAACCTTCATGCACGCCTGAAGAAGATTCGAAGGTTGTGTGTGAAGTCATCCAATCCGCACTGGGCCCGCGTGGACGACTAAGGCCTAAACACCCTATACGGGTAGGCTCGTGCCCCTCGGTGGGCACGTTTAATGAGCTGATGATGATGATATCATTTCTTTACACCCACCAATCCGCATTTGGCTCCCGTGGTGGGTATCGGTCTATCACTTCCTAGGCATGCTGTGCGGTAAGGTATGTGCCTAGTTCAAGTGACAATAGACCCCGGACGTATGTTGAAGAACCGATGGCTGCTTGGGGACTGGTAACAGGTTATAAATACAGTGCTTTCCTCTAATCAATTGCTCATTTGCATCAAGGTACATTGTAGTTTGATTTTTGGTTTTTATCTAAGTTATGGTATTTGGTGTCCATAGCTATGTATATGTTTTTAATATTTTATATGCAAGTTTTGTTTGTGAAAGCCGTGGGAGCCTATAATTAAGGCATCACTTAATCGTGTATTCATGTGTATCAAATACTGTAAATGAATTTACTAAGTCTATGTTCTTGTTGGTTGTCCAATAAATAAATTAAAGAAAGAAATATATTTATTGGCCACAATATACAAAAACAAAATAAATTATTTAAAAACAATGAACAGGAAATGAAAGGTAAACACAATATTAAAAAATAAAAGTAAAACCGGTTGTACAAACCTATGTCGGGCTCCAGTCTCTCACTTCTAGGATAAGTTTACTAACTATGTAAGATTGTTAAGTTAATCTTTGTGAGAGAAATAAACGTAAAAAATAAAAGCAAATCAGGTAAAACTTCAGCATAAATACTGCAGGAGTAAGGGAACCACTGCAGCACTGATATTCTGGCTGAACCTGTAGCGAGTGAGTCACATACAGAAAAACAGTCATTTTTTTAGAAAAGGCATTACAAAAACAGCACATTGTCTCCCTATTAAATAAATACATATCCACTGACATTAACACAGCGCCATCTAGCTCCAAACCAAGCATGAGCCTTTATTATGGATACTAAACAATGGATAAACATACATTTTCATAAATACATTGATATTATACATAGAAAACACCCAGACCAATACAAACAGGCATGTTTATGCTCACAATTGTTTATTGGGATCGAACCCGGAAGTCTTGGTGTAATAGCCAATGTCTCAGCGTACACCAGAAGAGTCGTAGGTAGGTAGGTCCATCGTTAACGTGTCTGTATCTCTTTAATATATGATCACAACGATTCCATGCCCAGATACATTCACCGAGCTATACACGTGGTAGAAAGAAAGTAATATACAGTTGTTTACGTCCAAAACGCTGGCATATAAATAGCTGGGATTTGATGCCTTTGTTAGAGGTCGGGATGAAACTGAAATCTGTCAGTTTGTCACAATGATGTATAAAGTGTGGATTCGTTATATCTCTCACAAAACAATCGAAAAAAGTGTTCCAAATACACTGACAGCGCACATACACATATTTCGAATGAGCGTATTTACCTAAACAAAAGAGTACAAATTGTACTCTCTTCGGCGGTTCGTTTTTGAGGCACGGATGGCGTATCTTCCTTTCTATATATAGAATATCATTGGTTTGTCATGTGTGATGAGACAAAGGACATATTTCTTGAAGAACTCATGAACAACATTGAGGTGAAGAAGCAAAGTGAACATACTGAAGATCAAGATTGATAACCGTCTTCAAGGCAAGAGTGAATTGGTTGTTTCTAGGCAGGCATGATCCATCCTCGGCCGCATCATCACTTACCATCAGGCGAGATGACGGCCAAATGTCTGCCTATAGAAGCTAAAAAAAGATCATAAATAAATATTCACTTAGGCGGAGGACCGGGATATCTGGCGCAAAATGGGGGAGACCATGTCCAGCAGTGGACTGCGATAGGTTGAAGAGAAGAGAAGAAATATTCACTGACATTCACACAGCACCGTCTAGCCCCAAGTTAAGCGCGAAGATTGTTTAATTTCAGCATCTTATTAGCTTTAACATGTCCACTTCTGAAGCATAGGCCCTGGCCTATCAATAAATTATATTCGGTAAGAAGCTATTTGCGTCCAGTGACCTACCGCAACATTAGTGACCTTAGTCTACGTATTTCCTCGTTTCATTGTCACTTACCTACATACACTTAATGTTTATTAAGTAACAATGGGTACAAAGCAACAGCAAATACTAAAATAGCAATCAATTTTTTTTATTTTTTATTTTTTCAATTTTACTAGGTGGTAGACTTGATACTGAGTCGTCTAGGTTGCGCAGTGCCAGATATCGACCCGTGAAACAGAAGTGCATATTTTTGTGTTTCGGGATAAGGACACTGTAGCGAGTGAAATGCTGAGGTATTAGAGACCTAGTTAGAGACATCTGATGTCACGAGTGTCCGGCGCATTGTGGCATTGATGGAGAATAATAACTGTCTTCTTTCTTTGGCCTCCTGTTCCTCTGTTCAATAAAAAAATACATAAAATGTTTTCCCGAAATGTCTATGTCATTTTGACAATGTTTTTTTTTTTTGTATACTGATTTAAACTTAAATTATATACTCTAATTGTTCATTTACCTATGACACGTTATATCTGGATTTTTCCTTTTTTTAGTTTTTATTTTCCTAAAATAATTTATCGCTCTGTTGACAGATGCGCGCCAAATTTCTCAATATTTTTGTGGTTGGGTGTTTAAAAACTGGCCGAATTTCGATACGCTTTTGTTGTCAGCGAGACTCCGTCCATATATATTTATACAAGATTTGTCACAGAATCATGTAAATACCCGTTGCACTCTTCTAACCTAAACTCGTCTATACATAAATTTTATATACATCGTTTTGAAATGGCCATAAACAAATAAGTCTGCGTGATTATCATAACATTTCCTAGAATTCAAAATTCCACAGCTACTCGTATTGCATAAAACATTTTAATTTTCTGCGCTTTTCGTTGCGCCTTTTTTGCTTGTCTTTTATACTGATATGTATAACAGTATTAGTAACACCGGGTTCTTTTGCTTAGACTATTATTATCAATTAGTTTTCGGAGGCTATTCAGACTTCAGATCTATTGTTAAGGGTTATATTAAAGAAAAACTTCTGGGTAAAGGATATTACAAAGTGGACCAATACTTAACTGATAGCACCATCTGGGACTAGACTTCGATTGTTCACGCATTAATTACATACACATACTGCAACACACACTGCATACATCCTACTTGACATATTACTAATGACTATGTTTGCAATCAAAACCACGTATTCTTGCTTCCTAATAATAATTAATTTTATCATTGTATTGACATGACATATTTAAATTTTATTTTATGAATGTAATTAATGCATAATTTGAAAAAAAAGGAGCCCTTAGTTTCTTGCCGGATTCCTCTCAGTTTAAGGTGTATTCCGAACCGGTGGTAGCTTCATTTGACTTACATAAGTGCCTTCCTCAGGCCTAAACTGAAACTGAATAAAGTGAAATAAACTGAAATTGTCACTGCGATCTGTATGATCTTTTGTGATTTGCAGAAAGACAATAGAAAGTCTAATGTTTGTGGGGCCGTTATAGACACGAGTCTTTAACCGTCTAACAGTTCAAATCTAAGAAATAAATTTACACTTTCAGGAGTGCGGACTTTACCGCTGTGGACTTTGTCTTTTTTGTTCGAATTCACATTTTTAAATATTCATTTTTTTATTCTTAAAATATTCTGGACGGCCCGGACGCTCACCTGATGGTAGGTTACACGCCCGACCACAATGATATACTGTATATATAAAGGTAGATCCGCCGTCCGTTCCTCAAAAACGAACCGCCAAAGAGAATACAGTTGTAGGCTCTTTGTTAAGGTAAATGTACGCTAATTCGTAATATGTGTATGTGCTGTCGCTGTATTCGAACACTTTTTTCGATTGTTTCGTGAGCATACCACGAATCTATACTTTTTACATCATTGCATCATAACAGAGCTGCATTGTAGGAGACCGACAACTCATAGACAGTATTATTCTCCATCAATGCCGCTCTGCGCCCGACACCAGAGACAACAGATGTTAGGTCTTTTATACCCGGTAATTTAATTAGCTACAGAGCTCTCATCCCGAAACACAGAAATGCATAACACTTCTATTTCACGGGACAAGGGTATTGCGGTTGGACCTACCTAAACGACTCGGTATCGAGTCTACCAACTAGGCAACTGTAACGCACTCACACACACATACACACACACACACCACACACACACACACACACACACCACGCACGCACACACACACACACACACACACACTGGCATGAACAGTGCGCTTGACTAGTTTTCAACAACTATAAAATAAAAATTGTTTTGTTGTTTCCTCATGCTTTGTAAACACTTTTATTTAAATATGTAAGGGAGTGGAGGGTTGGCTACCTGAAATACAGGATATATCCCAGCTGTCAGCCCACCATTATGTATTAGACCCTATGTTTTAAATTATAGTATCCTGCATAATATGTAAATGGTGAGGAATAAACGTTTATTATTATAATTATTATTATTACTCTGAAAACACCTACAAACGCTTCATCTAGCTATGCAACATCTAAGATGGTCATTCTTTCGTGCCAGTGACAAATCCTAAAATGAAAAATACTTAGCTCGTCTCAGAAACGAGAATTGCATCCATTCTCTTAGAGAGCTGTTAAAGCAAGGAAATGTAAACGTGTTTACTTCAGAATCATGATCTTTCATTTAGACCATTTTCATTAATTATTTCTTTCTTTCTCTTTGTATTAAAGAGCGTTGGTGGCTCATTGGTGTGGACTGTTGCTTGCTGATCTGGAGGATGCAGGTTCAAAAAGGTGTTTTTTCGAATTTTCACAATTATATGTACGATTATCCGAACCTCTTCACTCCACGCACGCCTGTGAAGGAGTTCAAAGACTGTGCGTGAAGTCGGCCAATTCGCACTGGGCCTATACACCCTTTACTGCTGAGCTGATGGTGATCATTTGTATCAAGCTCAAGGTCAACTAAAATAGTTAAAATTCATAACCGTAATATTGTCATTAGCCTAAATCGACAATTCGGAATGCTTAGGTTAATGAGGGCGACCCACATAGTCATAGCTTTATCTCCTTTTTCTAAATTTAACCTAGTGTGAAACAAGTGCTTGAGAATCTTAAAACATAAATAAATAAATATCCACTCACATTCACACAGCACCATCTAGCCCCAAACTACACATTTAGCCTGTAATATGGATACTAAACAACTGATAAACGTACTATTTATTTATATATTTTTTTTCAATGCATACATATTATACGTAGATAACACCCAGACCATTACAAACAGACATGCACACAGATGTTTGTACTGCCCGGGAATCGAACCCGGAACCCTTGGTGTAATAGCCGACATGTCAACCACTGCACCAACAATCAAGTCAACATCATTTGCCAAGGATAGTACCACAGATTAAATAATATATACTATAGTACGTACTGTTACAGATATTAATTATCATTGTACTCGTTTTGTACCATCAGTACCTGCAGATCAAATTTAAATGAAATCATAGCACTTAAATATTATCCTGAATGTAACAAATAGTTTTCTTAAAACCGCATCGAAATTGCTTCAGCCAAACGCGAGATTATCGCGGACAAACATACATACATACTAACAAGTCAGTCTGAGAACCTCTTTTTTGAAGTCGATTAAAAACTGTTCACCTGCTGCTGAGTAATACAGGTACTCATGGACACTCGTATCTCCGAAAGGGCAAGGACTTTGTCAGTCGTAAGAAGTATCATCCGGACCTATAATCCGTTTAAGTTAAAAGCTCTAAAAGGATCGTAATTGTGTCCCAATAGTAAAAATTTGCACTAATTCCTCTTTTTTGGTAAGATTTTAATTGATAACACTACTAGGCAATTCATTGTACAATATAATAACTATTTTAAACTCAAATCTATACTAATATACAAAACTGAAGAGTTTGTTTGTTTGTTTGAACGCGCTAATCTCAGGAACTACTGGTTCGATTTGAATAATTCTTTCAGTGTTAGATAGCTTATTTATCGAGGAAGGCTATAGGCTATATATCATCACGCTACGAGTAATAGAAGCGGAGCAGTAATGAAAAATGTTTCAAAATCGGGGGTATTTTTTCATACTTGGAGCTTCCGCTGCGTACGCTGCGTAAACGTTTAAAGTTGCACAAAAGTCATGTATGAGAGTATTGTTCCCCTTTTAAAGGTCTACAAAAAAGTCCGCGACAGCATATGTCTATCTTTTAAGGTTAGCTCACTATAACATATTTTTTGCTAATAAAAAATTCTGAAATTGACCCCGATACCTTTAAAGTTGGAGGGAGGGGAAATCCTATGTATAGTGATAAATGAAAGTACCGTGTTATCCCGAATTTAATGCGAGCGAAGCCGCGGGCAAAAGCTAGTAAACAATAAAAGAAACTAGATGCAAAATTATACCCATCCGTCAATTGAGCAAAATATTAATTCATAATAATCACTTTGCTCGCTAATGTAACAGATAGATAGATAAAACATTTGATAGTGACATTGTAATATTCTCGTATATTTATTTTGTCCCTTTGTGTTGACTTGAAGACCAGGTCAGGAATGATACTATGGTTAAAATACACCAGCCAAGATTATCAGTACAAAACTCACCGGGTATAAGAGACCTAACATCTGTTGGCTCGGGTGCCCGACACCCGCAGTGCGGCATTGTTGGACAATAATTACTGTTTATCATTTGTGTGTCTCAATCGATGCCGCTGTCATCATAGGACGTATCACTTACCATTAGGTGAGCATTCTTGTAGGTACACTTTCTAACATAAAAAAACGCTACGTTACCATTGTTTTTAATATCCATACATTTAAAAACCGAAACAATTGCAAACAAACCTCGTAAATATTCACTAGTAAGTGAATCCTCTTCCTTCCATGATTGTCCTTACGACGTTGGGGTCTGGCCATAGCAGCGTTAGTAGAGTTGAGCCTAGTGCAAAATTTTAATTGGTCATCATCATCATCATCATCATCATTACAGTCTAATTTGTCCACTGCTGAACGAAGGCCTCCCCTAATGATTTCCACGCGGACCGATCCCTTGCAGTTGACATCCATCTGCTACCCGCCACCTTGACCGGATCATCCGCCCATCTGGTGAGGGGTCGGCCTACGCTTCGCTTTCCGTTACGTGGACGCCACTCGAGAACCTTTCCGCCCCATCGGCCATCGGTTCTACGCACTATGTGCCCTTCCCATTGCCACTTCAACTTGCTAATCCTCTGGGCTATGTCGGTCACCCTAGTTCTAGACTAGACTCTTCGATATAGCGAAAGGATGATGAACTCTTTTTTCAAGAAGCCTCCGCAGAGGAATTAATTGGTAAGTTAAAAAGACTGTTCTCAGCTAAGAGGGTTTATTTTGGCTCCCACTTTCCGTAATGCACCTGTGGAGATCTCTTAAAAACTTAGCCTCCTTTGTATGGATCTTTCGTCGAAACTCAACTTTGGAGGCTCCATAGAATCCAGGGCCAAGATTGCGTCGAGGAAGCTTGGCATACTTTCCAAAGTCTGCAGATACTTTTCACCAAAACTACTGTGTGATTTGTATGTAGGGTCAGTCCGATCTTGTATCGAGTACTGTTCACACTTGTGGAACGGGTCTGCCCGATACCAGCTAGAAGCCCTGGATGCTGTAGATCGACGGGCAAGAAGACTGATGAGTCTAGTAGTCTGGTAGGCTGCATAGTCTTGAACATCGCATCGGAATTGCTTCAGCCAAACGCGAGATTATCGCAGACAAACATACATATATCATCATCATCTGATTAAAAGTCCCCACCGAGGGACAAGAGCCTACCCGTATAAGGTGATTAGGCCTTAGTCATCCACGCGGGCCCAGTGCAGGTTGGTCGACTTTACGCACAACCTTTGAATCTCATCGCAGGCGTGCGCAGGTTTCCTCAAGATGTTTCCCTTCACTGTAAGAGCGTCGGATAACGTACATATTATTTCGAAAACGCAATGGTACGTGGCGGGATTTGAACCCCAGCCCTCCCGGTAGGAGGGCAACAGTCCACACCATTGAGCCACCGACGCTCATACATACATACAACTAACAAGTAAATCTTTTTTTGAAGTCAGTTAAAAACTGTTCTAATGTAAAATCGCCGTTAAGTATTGTGTCTGTCCGTCTTCTACAGGTTGCATTTCGGAGTGTGCGTTGGAATTGCACAATTTAATTGCCCCTGCACCATTTCTCAATCGGGCAACTCGTCGTAGGGACGGATACCACTTCTTTGTTATCGACAAACCAGCCATTCGTACCAAAAAGTTCGGTTCTTCTTTCATCGTCCGAACTGCAAGGCAGTGGAATGACCTTTCTGCGTCTGTGTTTCCCGATACATACAATTTAGGGATTTTCAAGGCAAGAGTGAATAGGCATTATTTGAGTTTGCGTGATACATGTTAGGCTGCATTGTCACTTTCCACAGATTTCCCAATACAGGAGATAGGGCAAGCCGCGTTTTTAAGTGCGACAAATGTAAGCTCAACGAGCATACACTGGCTACCAGTTTACGCTCTGTGAGACGAGTCAAGACGCATGAATATTAGAAGAAATTACCGTTTTTTTTCAAAATATCATCCTGTGCAATTGCAACATGCCATCATCGCAATGAATCAGTAAATTTACCAAGAAATATAATAACTTTTCACAGGTAAGAACCGAAAAGAAATTGCGACACTGGGACTGCCTATAAACTTGGCGGCTTGTCCAGTCTAATGTATATTCGGATGTCTGTGTCACTTTCCATCAGGTGAGATGGCAGTTAAACGCACTCAATTTTTTATTAAAAAAAACTGATATGATATTATCGACAAATAGTATGGGAATTGCCGCGTCTTGGCAAGCGTAGCGTAGGACGCCCTCCGGCCCGATGGACCGACGACTTGCGAAAGGTCGCTGGTGGAAGCTGGATGAGAAAAGCGGAGGACCGGGATATCTGGCGCAAAATGGGGCAGACCTATGTCCAGCAGTGGACTGCAATAGGTTGAAGAGACAGCATGGGAAACAAAATTATAAATTAAATCACACCTCACTTACTTTCCTAGGCATTAAATACAAGTTCAGTACTCATAAATCATTCTTGCATCTGTTGTATTTTCAACATTCAACTCAGACTTTACGATATATTTTTGTTCTATCTAGACTTCCAAGAAGAAAAAGTTCACTGGGAACCAAACATCGCTAATATGCGGCAAAAATTCATGGCCATAGTTATTAAAATTTGTATACCGTGTTTTCCATTTTGTGTGTTCTAACTTATTTCTTTTAGAAGCAACAGTGTGCGAAATTAGTTATAATCGCTGAGGTCATCATGTTTATGTGGAAATATTGTGTATTTCTTTTCTCATATATTGAGTATGGAAAATAATGTTTTTCATACAGGTATATGTTTATTGAACTAACTCCGTGTCTATGTCTGAACCTTGGATTTAGATCACCATATCCCACCAAAAGCATTTCATGTGAAATGTTGCCAAGACGACCGCAAAATTGTCGACACATTTGGTGTAGCGGTTGAGACGTCGGCTGCTACACCAAGGTTTCCGGATTCGATCTCCGAGCAGTACAAACATTTGTGTGCATGAACATGTCTGTTTGTAATGGTCTGGGTGTTTTCTATGTATAATATATATGTATTTACAAAATAAATAAGTATGTTTATCCGTTGTTTAGTACCCGTTATACAGGCTTCACGCTTAACTTGGGGCTAGATGGTGCTGTGTGCATGTCAGTGGCTATTTATTATTTGCCCTGTGAAAAAGATACCAGATCTCATGTAGAGCCAAGGTTCTGAATCTAGACGGCCTACCTCTAGCGACCCTAACTTCAACCAATTGTACGTATCAGTACATGCATGAATTCGCCTTTTCGTAACATGCGGCAGCCTAAGCTGAGATGGGGCCCCTTTGACCACATTATTACTATTTATTTTTTCATTCATATATTTATCTTTATATTATTTATTCCTTTAATTACATATTTGTTTTTTTATTAGTGTATTTCTTCTTTGTATCAATCATTGTAAACTGTGTAAAATTGTAATTGTTATATTGTATCTTCTATGTTAAACTGTATATTCGTGTTTTTTGTGTGATCAAATAAACGTTTTTCTATTCTATTCTATTCTTTTCGCTACCGCCGTGAATGTGATGCGAATATTTACTTTCTGAAGTTAGTAACAGATACATCCTACACAAATCTGTCAAATTTATCTACAAAACTTTCGCCCTAAACAATGATACTGTGTATATATAAAGATAGATACGCCATCCGTGCCTCAAAAACGAACCGCCGAAGAGAGTATAGTTTGTACTCTTTGTTTATATAAATGTACACTCATTCCAAATATGTGCATGTGTGCTGTCACTGCATTCGGAACACTTTTTTCAATAGTTTATCATATCATATCACGACTCTATACTTTTTTACATCATTGGCCCTAAATAGTTGTAAAAGCTGCTATAACCTGCCGTGATGAAAGTGATGGTGAAAAAGACCAGCTTGCAATAGGTGCCCAGCCCCACGGCCACCAGGTTGGCTCCGACCGCTGCGCCAGACCGCCCACACATGTACAGTGTGCACAACGCCAGAGCTCTGAAGTCAGAAATACATTTGATCCGGCTCGAAGGACTAATATCGAAATCAATAATCCAAATTAAGTCAGTTAAAACAACAAATTATATGTATTCATATTTCAAAATAAACTCTAAATACTTCATGACTATCTTCTTAGTTTTGTGGGGAAATCATCATCATCTGATTCATCACCGCTGATAATACGCTTCCCACCGAGAGGAACGAGCTTATATAAAATTCGTAACGAAATAATAATGACGTTTCAGTCTCGACCTTGATTTATTAATGCCAATCAAAATGGACGACGCCACTATTTATACTTTAATGCACAATACAATTCTTAATTATTGAAACTATACATTTAAAACATTATTTGAGCATCACAATAATTATTATGAATTAAAATATCCACTGACATTCACACAGCGCCATCTAGCCCCAAGTTAAGCGTTAAGCCTGTATTATGGGTACTAAACAACGGATAAACATACATATATACATTTTTTTTTTGTAAATACATACATATTATACATAGAAAACACCCAGACCATTACAAACAGACATGTTCATGCACACAAATGTTTGTACTGCCCGGGGATCGAACCCGGAACCCTTGGTGTTGCGGCCGACCTCTCAACCGCAACACCAAATGGGTCGTCAATAAAGTAAATTATTAAACAATATCTCTTTACTTTCTTGCGTTATTTCGTAAGACTAATGTAATGTGCGTTCTAATCACCCATGGGGCGTGGATGTAACAAATTGGACTCGGCACTGAATTGGTTAAGCTACCATGGCTATAGAACAAAAACATGTTTATCCCATGCTCTTACGGTGAAGGAAAATATCGTAAGGAAACCTTCATGCACGCCTGCGAAATGATTCTAGGGTTGTGCGTGAAGTCGTCCAAACCGCACTGGGCCCGCGTGGACGACTAAGGCCTAATCACCCTATACGGGTAGGCTCGTGCCCCTCGGTGGGGACGTTTAATGAGCTGATGATGATGATGATGATTTAAAGTCCTAAAAATATTGGATTTATACCTTTCATGCTGAGTACGCGTTTGGGCGGACAAGATGCACTTTCGCAAAAGTCACACTAACCATTTCTAAGTTTTACTAAGAAAAACAACTATTATTACGGTTTTACATGCTCACGACATCCTTTTGTGTCCAAGAACAGTGTTATCCTCTATCTCACTATCAGGCCTATAAATTGTATGAAATTGCTATAATAGTGTTTTTAGTACATTCACATGAAAGTCGACGCATGTCTTTCGTTGTCGTTTCCATGTTATGCCAACGATCTACAGATACTTGTAGACAAATAAGAAAAAAAAGGAGATATGTAAAAATATCAACATTATTATTATTTTAAAAACAAAGTTAAGATTTTCCTTGACACTCCATTTATTACAGTTAAAGTGACATCGTGCTTGAGCTTTATTGAAGCCAAGCCAAGACGCGATCTCCACTCCAGAACTCGTCTGCTCAAATGGTCATCGAAAAATTATATGTATAGATAAATAGCTAGACTTCTTTTTGCTTACAATTAATACGAAGTTAATACAAACACAGAAACATTAAAGCCAATAAAGTGGGGTTTCTTTTTATTTTAAAGGGTTTTTCTTTGGCAAAGTCGCTACAAGCGATCTCTTCCAGGAAACCTTAGTATAAAGAACCCAAACAAAAAAGTATTTAATTAATTAACTTAAAACAGCACAGCACCTGACGCTGGTGGGGAAGACTTCCACAGCGATGGCCGCCAGCACAGAAGCAGCACATCCACAGCACAGCCCCACGATGAAGAGTATGATAGCCAGCACCGGCTGAGGGGTCACACTTGAAGCCGTGAGCATGAAGGTGCACGTCACCAGGACGGAGCCTTGGAAACATGGTACAAACATTCTAGCTCAACTGAAATAACCTCAAAACTTGAGGAATCAGCTGCTGCCGAAGGTATGTCATGAGCGATACGACCTGGTATTCATAAAAAAGATCGTGTTCCCATTTGAAGGGCCGGCAACGTATTTCAGTGCCGTCTGGTATTGCAAATGTACATGGGCGGCGGTGTCATTTACCATCAGGCTCATTTTAAAAAGGTATTTCATCAAATGTAAATTCTATAACGAAATCTACCACCGGTTCGGATAGTGGATTCCACTCAGAAGACTTTTTTTTTGTTAACATGTGTACGCGCACCTGATGATAAGTGATACGCATGGTTAGCATGACAGAGCGGCATTGATTGAGTTGAGACTAACTGACACACAGTTAAATATTCTGCACCAATGCCGCACTACGCTCTACACTTGGGACAACAGAGTACCCTCTGTTAGTTTCTCATACCCGGTAATTTTACTAGACTCCGGCAAAAAACTCAGTAGTTACCCTTTTCAATTTGAACAGTAGACCCAGGTATACCTCTCCCATTGCATCGTCTCCCTTCGCCACAAAAGTGTGAAAACTAGTTGCAGCTGCAAAGGCCATTTCCGGAGGCAAAAGCAAAAAAGTCCACCAAAAAATTTCCTTAATGTTGAACTATAAAGTACCAGACTAAAGCAAATCTTAATTGTACGACATAAAAGTGGGTTTTCTGAAGCAATTTGAAAGACAAATATATAAAAATATATGGTTAAGTGTAGTGTTCTTACGTCAGAAGCTAGAAATTATAGTGTAATCTTTATTTTGAAATAATTACGGTAGTATTATCTGCAAAAAAATTAAACCTTTTGTGCCTTTGTACTAGGTAGTGGACTCGCTACTGAGTCGTCTAGGTAGGTACCACCGCAGTGCCAGATATCGTCCCGTAAAATAAGAGTGCTATGCACTTTTGTGTTTCGGGATGAGAGCACTGTAGCTCGTAATTACCGGGTATAATAGACCCTAACATCTGTGTCTCAGGTGACGGGCGCAGTGCGGCATTGATGGAGGATAATAACTGTCTATTATTTATTAGCCTTTCAATGCCGCTCTGTTATGGTCTGGCGTATCACTTACCATCAGGTGAGCGTCCGGACCGTCCTGTCCACTTGATAACATAAAAAAATTTACCATATGTATAGTTTTTGTCATGTTTGTGTTTTTAATAAATAATATGCACCAAAGAACCACTCTATGGTAATTGATAAACTGGGAAATGAGTCTGTCTAATGTTCTATACAATTCGATTGAAAACTATTGTCCGCCATTTTTCCATTTATTTAACACAGGTACAATCAACAAAAGAATGTATAAAATGAAACATATTGGCACTATTCGCAAAACATTGGCCAAATATTTAACGCTTTAAATTACAATGTTGCTGGTCATTATATCTGCAACTTTGCCTTCAAAACAGTGTGGTTTATCTTTTTAAAGCAAAAATAGTTTAATGAATATTCTAATAGACTTCAGGAGTGAAGCCAAAGAACTTTACAGATATTGAGTTCAACGAACTTCGCTTGCTTGTCAAAATGTATTGTAACTTAAAAACCGTGAACATCTCCTTTTAAAGAGCAGCCTTCGGATCAAACACCTTTAAGCCTACCTCAATGATAGTGAAGCATATTGCCGTAAGTACTAGGTGCTAGACTCGATACTCGCAGTGCTAGATATCGTCTCGTGAAATAAAAGTGTTTTTACTCTGTGTACTGTTGCTAATACAATAAATAAATAATAATAAATGAATTGAGGTTCAAATCCCGCCACGTACCAATGTGTTTTCGAATTTTCAAAATATATGTACGTTATCCGACGCTCTTACGGTGAAGGAAAACATCGTGAGGAATCCTGCGCAGGCCTGTGAAGAGATTCAAAGGTTGTGCGTGAAGTCGTCCAACCTGCACTGGGCCCGCGTGGACGACTAAGGCCTAATCACCCTATATGGGTAGGCTCGTGCCCCTCGGTGGGGACGTTTAATGAGCTGATGATGATGAAATATCCACTGACACTCACACAGCGCCATCTAGCCCCATATTAAGCGAGGAGCTTGTAGTTAGGGTGCTAAACAACTGACAAGCATACTTTCTTACATATTTTTATGTAAATACATACATATTTTACATAGAAACACCCAGACCAATACAAACAGATATGTTCATGCACACAAATGTTTGTACTGTCTGGAGATCGCCCCGGAACGCTTGGTGTAGAAGCCGACGTCTCAACCATTACACCAAATGATATTATGTAGATATTTTTGTAATACACTGAAATTATACTCACTCCTTAATTACACATAAACGGATGGCAAATAAACAACGCAGTTAACGTCTGATGTTAAAGGGTACCTTCTCAACAAATATGTTCGCATAACACACTCCCGTCGCAAGATTTCGGTCAACAAAACACTTTAATTGAAATGCAGCAGCTGGTTGCAAACATTTGATTATATCAATTATAGTGCGTTTCATCGAATAGTACCAATGTCGTTATGTTGGCGCCTTGTCTGTCAGTCATTGGTACGATCCTCTACGGTACCTACGTTTTGTTTATCTGATTTTATTTTCGGCTGAGATCATGCCCATCATCATCAGCTCAGCATAGTCCCCACCGAGGGGCACGAGCCTACCCGTATAGGGTGATTAGGCTTTAGTCGTCCACGCGGGCCCAGTGCGGGTTGGACGACTTCACACACAACCTCAACCTTTGAATCTCTTCGCAGGCGTGCATGAAGGTTTCCTCACGATGTTTCCCTTCACCGAAAGAGCGTCGGATAACGTAAATATATTTTCGAAAATTCGAAAACACATTGGTACGTATCCCGATACGTACCAATGTGATTTAAACCTCAGCCCTCCCTGTAGGAAGGCGACAGTCCACACCATTGAGCCACCGACGCTCAATGGTGCGGACTGTCGCCACACCATTGAGCGATCATGCGCAAAACTTTTAAAAGCGGTGAAAATATAACTGAATAAACAAAACCCACGGGACCGTCTTATCGTACCATACGACTTTGACAGACAAGGAGCCAACATAACGTCATAGGAACTATTCGATGAACTGACAGATGCGCGCCAAATCCATACTAATATTATAAATGTGAAAGTGTCTCTGTCTGTCTGTTTGTTACGCTTTCACGCCTAAACGGCTGAACGGATTTTATTGAAACTTGGTATGTAAATGTAGTATGTAGTGTATGGTATGTATGTAAGCATTTTTTTTTCAAAAACCACCCCCAAACCCTTCAAATAGGGGAGGGAGTAAAATAATATAATGTCAGAAACAAAAAAAATATGGCAAATTTTTTTTTTCAAAAAACTACCCCTGTACCCTTCAAATAGGGGAGGAAGTATCATATCCGATTTTTCGCAGTTTTAAGGTAGATTTTATTGAAACTTGGTATATTGATAGAAGGTAACCTAGAATAGGTTTTAAGGCTACTTTTTGACCCGTTTTCACCCCCCACTTCTCTAAAATGGGGGATAGAAGTTTGTATGGAACATTCAGCAATTTTGTAGTACGATGCTGAAATTTGGTATGCGGACTATTTGTCAGAAACGAAAAAATATGGCATATTCCTTTTACCTTTCAGATAAGGGAGGAAGTATCATATCCGATTTTTCGCAGTTTTTAAGGTTAAAAGCTAAAAATTGGTATGACGGCTATAAGACATAAACCATAATTCTTTCATATTTTTTTTTTCTGAAATCGGCCCAAAAACCGTCTAAAGTGCGGAGAAGGGGGGATCGCACTTTTATCGTTTTCAAGGTAGGAGCAGAAATGGATATTCAAATAGGGCTTTTCGCAGTTTTGCAAACAGAAGCTACAAATTGGTATGCAAACTCTTTATTAGACCCCCAACACTATAAAGGGGAGGGAGGATGGGTGATTACATATGACTGATTGACAACATATGACTGTTCGCAGGTACAAAGTTGAAAGCTAAAATTGTGTATTATGCATATATATATGTTTTTTTTTTCAAAAATTTACCTTAAACCATTTTGAGTATATATATATCACATTACAGCTAAGTAGAAAGCCAAAAATCGGTATGCAAACTCTATTTAACTATAAAAAATTTTTTTATTGTTTTTCCCAAATTAACACAAAACTTTTTTAATGTAGGCTGAGGGAATCCTATGTATAATTACTTATACTTTTTTTTCGGAAATGGACCCCAAACCTTTAACACAGTTGTTGGGGTAGCGCGGGGGGGGGGGGTTCAACAGTTTAAAGGAAGGAAAGCTAAAAAATAAGTATGAGGACANGTGTGTTTTTATGTATTATGTGTCAATATGTATAGAAAACACCCAGTGTATATAAATATATATCTACATATATATATATATATATATTATATATTTATATTATATATATATATATATATATATATATATTATATATATATATATATATATATGAGCGTCGGTGGCTCAATGGTGTGGACTGTAGCCTTCTACCGGGAGGGCTGAGGTTAAAATCCCGACACGTACCAATGTGTTTTCGAATTTTCGAAAATATATGGACGTTATCCGACGCTCTTACGGTGAAGGAAAACATCGTGAGGAAACCTTCATGCACGCCTGCGAAGAGATTCAAAGGTTGTGTGTGAAGTCGTCCTCACTGGGGTGGACGACTATGACCTAATCACCTTACGGGTGGCTCGTGCCCCTCGGTGGGGACGTTTAATGAGCTGATGATGATATATATATATGTGTCAATATGTATAGAAAACACCCAGTGTATGTGTATATATAGTGTATGTATGTACAAAAAACGTGTACATAAGTATGTTTATATGTTGTTTAGTACAAGATGGCGCTGTGTGAATGTCAGTGAATATTTATTTATTTATAAGTGGCAATACCATACTAGTGTTAGCGCTTTCTGACATGATGGTGCACATGCCAACGGGTCGATGAGCATTATTCAGCATCTCGTTTAGGATGTACGGCATCCACGTGTATAGGCCACTCGACCTGAAGGAAGAAACATTAGGTGTAATGGTTGAAAAGTCGGCAATGGCACCATGGGTTCCGCGTTCGATCCCCGTTGAAGTCGAGAATTTCCATGTAACAACAACTGGTGTAATCAAATACGATTTTTTTTTTCAATCAAATATTATTATTCATTTAAAACCAATAAATAAGAAAAAAGTTGTAATGGGTGAGATGTCGGGTGATATACCATAAGTTCTGGATTCGTTACCCGGGCAGTACACATAATTATGTGCATAAACATATCTGTTTGTAAAGAAACACCCAGGTGTTTCTTTGTCAAATGTGTATGTTTTTACAAATTATACGTATACTGTAAGTATATTTATAAGTTGTTTAGTCACCGTCATCATCATCAGCTCACTAAACGTCTCCACCGAGGGGCAAAAGCCTACCTTGGGATGACTAGGCCTTAGTCGTTCACGCGGGCCCAGTGCGGGTTAGGCGTGTGCAGGTTAACTTACGACGTTTTTCCTTCACCATATTACAGGCTAATGATTAGTATGGGGCATAGTGCTGTGTGAACGTTTAAAGACATTTAATTTACATGCAACAGAGAGAAAAACGCATATTGAGTTCAGTCCAAAGAGCTTAAAGAGCGCAGTTAGCAAATGTCATCGTGTTATTGTTATTTATGAGTCAAAAGCGCAGTTCAGACCCTCGATTGTTCCATAGAACCTTCGAGATGACTTCAATTACGAATGATTACTGTCACACAGTGTAATATTCCGCTCTCAATGAATCATTGGCCCGAACATCTTGTTGGCATGCGACATATTTATTTGCGATAGTATGCAACAGTTGTTACAGTTATGCTTTAAGTTAATAACACTCAGTTTCAATATAATAATATGCAAAGTTCAGGTACTTGCCCCATGTCCGTGAAAATGTATAATTATTTGTACCAAAAGCTTTTAAACTGACTTTGTGCAATGGATCAAAAACGGTTTTTTTTTAATGTTATAAGTGTACAGGACGGTCAGGATGCTCACCTGATGGTAAGTGATACGCCAGACCATGACAGAGCGGCATTAAAGGAGACCAACAACTGACAGACAGTTATTATCCTCCATCAATGCCGCACTGCGCCCGTCACCCGGGACAACAGATGTTAGGTCTCTTATACCCGGTAATTTCACTAGCTACAGTGCCCTCATCCCGAAACACAAAAGTGCATAACACTCCTGTTTCACGGGACGATATCTGGCACTGCGGTGGTACCTACCTAGACGACTCAGTATCGAGTCTACCACCTAGTAAACCAAACAACAGTACGGTAACCAAACGGCGAAGCCATACATGTATTTATAAGTATGTACAAATTGTAGAAGTTAGGGTCGATAGAGTTAGGCCGTGTGGATTGAAAAGGTTAGCTGTACATGAGAGCTTATATCTTTTTCACAGGGCAAACCTCATGCGGTCGTATTGGCAATATTTAACATGAAATGTTTTTGGCGGGATTTTATTTTTTTTCTATAAGTTGCTAGGCAGACTTTTTGATATAATTTTTTTTCTTACGTATTTATTTATAGGTTTTTTGTTACCTACTGTCTACAGTCCAATGTAAACTTTCTTGTCTTAATTCATATAATTGGTGAAAGTCTTATATAAACTCCCCCTCCCCCTATTTTAGGGGATGGGGCGTAAGTTATGTTTATGAATTTTTTCGTTGGTTTCTAACTAAACTTAGATTACGTCATGATTACACAAAGTGGACTTTCATTTTACGGAAGGATATTTCTCTCTAACTCTTTATCTTTAACCGATTTCAGTCCACTACTGGCACGTGATAACTGAACTTGACTTTTTAAAATATTTTTAGCAGCTGTTTCAAAACAAGTCAATGAAAGCGACAAACAATTTTACACAACACCTCCTTATAACCATAAAAATATAATCATACTTACAGCAGAAACACCATGAACATGGAGAAATGGGAGATCAGCACACATCTGAGTAGGGGAGGCCTGACGAGCTGGCCAAAGTTCGCGAAAGCCGTGCGGAAGCCTCGCTGAGGGATCGCCATAGACACCACAGCTAGGCTCTTAACCTGAAAAAAATCAGTCGACCAGCCAATAACGTTTCGAAGTAATAGGTGTCTATAGGGGCGAGTGTTGAATCTGCATGGGGATAGATGCGTAAACAGAGAAAGGCCAAAGTAAAGATGGATGGATTGTGTAACGATGGATATGAGTGTGAAGGGGGTTTGTGTAGATGACACAGCTGATAGCGACGAATGTAAGAAAAAGACGTACTGCGATGACGCTAAGTAATGGAATAAGGGCAGAAGAATGATGAAGTGTCTATTGGTGACGATATCATTTGCCATCAGATAAATGGTACCTTCTAAATGGTATCTTCTAAAGTCCCCTTCGGACGACATGACTATGGGGAGATCGGGCTATAACCCACTACACTGATCCAATGCAGGTGTTAATGACTACCACTCTGACTACCTGTAATACGTAATTTCTGGATAGTTTTCCTCTTGTTCACTGCGGTTTTTGCACCATTTCACAACACATACATAACCCACTACACTGATCCAATGCAGGTGTTAATGACTACCACTCTAAGGACCGTATTATAGAACGAAATTCAACGTTGATAATTACTTAAATTGAGTAAGAAAGGGATGGTGCTATTTATCGTATAGAGCGCTATCCTTTTCTCTCTACTCAAGTAAAGATCAACGCTTGAGTCTTGTTCTGGAATACGGGCTTAAGATAGTTGTCGTTACTGATGGCTTAACAAGGCTTTAAAAGCACTGAATCATCTTTCATTTGTAATAACCAGATGCTCCAAATGGCAATTAAACTGGCATTCCTTAATTTCTCGACTTTCATTCTGTTTTTCATATACTTATCCTGACGGCGTAGAAAAAACTAGTCTAGACTCATGCAAAACATAAAATAGCATAATGAAACCAGCAGAAAGCTCTTTGAACTAAAACCATACAAAAAGACACTAACTGGAAAATCTTCCACTTTCTTCCGATGGTTCCAAGCGTATATCCTAGCCAGCACTGGCAGAGCTTTCATCTGTCCCTTCGAGTACAAGTACCGAGGGCTCTCCGGCAGGAACAGCATGATGGTAGCCGCCAGCAGACCTGGAGTGCACCATGAGCAGACGAACACCCTCCACGGGACTACGCGTATGCCGTTCATGGAGAATGACCAGCTTCCGGAGAGAATTACCCATGCCAGAACTAGGGGGGAGTTAAAATTGTTGAATTTATTGTCATGATGCCGGATGGCCGTTAGAGCACACGATTTATGGAGTGGAGACCCCGTCTTGGCAAGCGGAGCGTAAGAAGCTTGAACCGAATGGACCAACGACTTGCGTAAGGTCGTTGGAAGAGATCTGTCCAGCAGATGACTGCGATAGGTTAAACTAAAAGTAAATTACAGTATGCATGGTTAAACATAAATAAAACTAACAAATTTGTGTAATTGAACTGAATTAGAGTCTGCTCAGCATTGGTAGTCCTAACGCTTGCTTCTCGTTATAAATTAATAAATGTTTCTTTATTGCTTATAATCCTAGATTTTTTGAAGTTTGTTTTGTATTTTTTTCCTAGGTTTTACCTGGTAGCACTATGAACGTAAACGCAATGAAGGTGGAACCAAACGCAATGGCTGAAGCCCTCCTGGGTGTAGTGTGCATCTCACCCAGATACGCATAGACCGTCGCACTGGATGCAGATACCCTGGAATCAAATCATTGGTCACTAACTTTGTTACGATCACACTATTAAAATCTGTCACCTCATTAGCAACAAAGTAGTATATTTTCATTTTTCATTATCTAACTTAAATAAACAGTACCTGAAATACTTAATAGATTTCTAATCACATAATAGAAACTATTGTTTATTGTTCAAACCTCATAAATAATAGTTTTCTGTTGATTTTCCAGCGAAAATACACGGGCTCATCTTAGCGCCAAAAAATCACTAACTGTATTTTTCTACGAAACCAATATGCTCTTCCATAAATCAGGCGCTACAAACAAATTTTTTCTGGTGCCTTGTTTCTGATGCGCACCGCTAAAGAATGGAACTGTTGTCCCCATGTGTGTCACCGAGGATTAAAACCTTGCTGTATTCAATACAAGAGTGAATAGGCTGTTTCTAGGCATGATCCATCTGCGACCGCATCATCACTTACCACCTCACCTGGTGGTCAAATGCCTGTCTATAGAAGAAAAAAAATCTTTGAACTTAGATACCTATAAAAAACGTATACTTTAAAAAACGTTCCACGATCAGTGTTAAATTATTTCGTATTGTTTTTTGGTGGGATCTTAATTTGTAACCAGTGGGACCAAACCAAGCTTACCTGCTGAAATACACAGTTGAATCTACACAAATGAAGAAAGTAGCTTCTCAAGCAAGGTATCGAAATGAATATTGCTTCACTAAATCTATCATTATTTTTGCCCCCTGTATTTACGATAAGACATGGATGTTTAAAAAAATAGACAGATAAATACATAAAATGTGTCTCCGAAATAACAACTGTCTATGATGTCATTTTGACAAATATTTTGTATACACTGAAATCAAGTGTTTTAAACTAATGTACTGAATTGTTATTTTACCTGTAATACGTAATTTCTGGATAGTTTTCCTCTTGTTCATGCGGTTTTGCCATTTCACAACATACCATGGTCATTTTTTTTCCTAACATCTCACAACACCATCTATGGCTCTCTGTTGACAGATGCGCGCCAATTTCTTAATATTTTGTGGTATTCATTCAAAACTGGCCGGGTTTTGACATTTGCTATCAGCGAGATTCCGTCCGTATTTTTTTATACGTATACTATACGATTTAAATCTCTGATATTTTATGAACAATATCTAATTCTAGTCTACTGCTGCATCTATACTTCACCTATGTGATCTTAAGCATCGTAAGGAACTCAAGATGAACATGTCAGAGTTGGGTGAAAGTGATGATGCGAAGGAGACCAGGGAACCAGAGATGATGGCGGGCAGCATTACCGCTTCGCCCATGCCGGTCACTCAAGTGACCCCAGAATATCGCCGTTGTGAATATCACTGCGTGTAACTAACAATATCACAGTATTCAAATTCAAAAATTCAAAATTCTTTATTTAAATTAGGCTTACAAAAAGCACTTATGAGTCAAAAATATACAAAAGTATAATAAAAACAATTAAAAATACTAAACTAAATATGAATTTTGTGCTTTGAAAAAGCGCTTCAGTGGTTTGGCCTGTTGAGAAAGAAGCACAAGAAATACAGTGTAGCCTTTTTTAAAAACATTATTCTTAATGTAAATTATATAAACTGAAATAGCTGAGGGCAGTTTAAGACGGATTTTTATCACATAAATATTTCGTCAATAGTGTAGTACCTTTTTTAGAAAGGTTGTTTTTTTATTCTAGCTTTAAACATGTGTAAAGGTAATCGAATATTTTGCGGTCTTATTGAAAACTTTATACATCTTCCTATAAAAGGTTTACCTACTTTATGTAGTTCAAGTCTGGAACAGCAATTTGTTTCTATTCTAGTATTAATTTGTGTGAGTCACAATTTTTTTTAAAGGTATGATAGTATTTAGGACGTAATTAAATTTTCATAATATATTGTGATTCTATAGTCATTATATTTATTTCTTTAAAAGTTTAAGAGAGTCAGTATAATAATCATCATCAGCTCATTAATCGTCCCACCGTGTGGCATGAGCTACCGTATAGGGTATTAGGCCTTAGTCGTCACGCGGGCCCAGTGCGGATTGGACGACTTCAAACACAACTTGAATTTTTTGATGCGTGCATATATCTACATTTATTATTATTAGAGCGTCGGTGGCTCAATGGTGTGAATGTTACCTTCCTACCGGGAGGGCTAATGTTCAATATCCGACGTACCAATGAGTTTACGAATTTTCGAAATTATATGTACGTTATTGACGCTCTTACGGTGAAGGAAAAATCGTGAGGAAACTACGCCACGCTGCGAAGAGATTCAAGAAAGAAGAAGGTTGTGGCGTGAGTTGTCCACCCTGGCCGCATGGATGAAAAGGATAACTAGGCTCTTCCCTCGGTGGGGATTGGAGTGTCTGTTTGTATTAATGAATAACATTTTATTTTGGAAAAATATTGCAACGTCTAACCGCGGTGCGGCCGCGCGTTATGACATTGGATTATTTTACTGTTTTATGTTTCTGCGGGAAATATCTTACCGCGTGTACAACCGCGAGGCACAACTAGTCGAATGAAACTACTAGCAAAAGCAGCCGGCTACCGCTGCTTGGGCGTTAATCATGCCCTTCTCCGTGGAGGACAGCTGGATGTCGCACTCGGCGCGGGTATGATGTACCCCGGTGCCCAGTGACTCCACACGTCGCGTACAGCAACCAGGCCACATGCCACAACACCACGTGGTTGAATGTACCATGGCCTGTAAAAGTCTACTTTTTGAGTTCCTTTCTATGCCATAAGCTACGCCATAAGTGAACGGGCCGGTCACTCAACGCGCAATGGAGAGAGCGTTGCTCGGGGTCTGTCTTGGGGATAAGATCAGAAATGATTTAATCCGTAAAAGAACTAAAGTTACCGACATAGCCCCCGGATCAGCAAGTTGAAGTGGCAGCTGGTCACGTATGTCGCAGAACCGATGGCTGTTGGAGCAGACGAGTTCTGGAGTGGAGACTGCGTCTGTCTCGGCAAGAGGTCCTCCGGCCCGATGGACCGACGACTTGTGAAAAGTCCCTGGTGGAGGCTGGATGAGAAAAGCGTTAGATCTGGATATCTGGCGAAAAATGGGGGAGACCTATGTCCAGCAGTGGACTGTGATAGGTTGAAGAGAGAGAGAGGGGCGATATAGTTAGGCTGTGTAGAATCAACTAGGATCTAGACTTAGCAATGATGTAAAAAGTATGGATTCGTGATATGCTCACAAAACAATCGAAAAAAATGTTCCGAATGCAGTGACAGCACACATACACATATTTCGAATTTCGAACACATTTACCTAAACAAAAAAGTACAAACTGTACTCTCTTCGGCGGTTCGTTTTTGAGGCACGGATGGCGTATCTGCCTTTATATATACAGGATATCATGAAGACTTAGTTTTTACAGAATATTTTTGTTGGGATATGACCTTATCAGATGGACTGACGACTGGCGGGTACCAGATGAATGTTAACTGCTAGCGATCGGTCCGCGGGGAAATTATTAGGGGAGGCATTCGTTCAGCAGTGGACATTTTAGACTGTAATGATAATGATGATATGAACTTGCTCCCTTCGTATTTATATATTTTTTTTCGTAAGTCTTGTTAATTGAGTAAGAATTTGTAAGATCGCCAAGTAGCATTTACATCTGAATCCATGAATACTATTTATCTACAAAATTTACTTACCGGTTTGCTCAAAAGCCTCTTCGAATGTTGTCATGGAATTTTGACATTGTATGACAAGAGAAATGATAGATTTAAGTAGAATTATTAGCATAGACGAGATATCTTTGAAATTGAAAAAGGATTATTTATCAATTTTAATTTTATTAACTCGTATTTAACCGATTTTAAAAAAGGAGGTTCTCAGTTTAACCTGTTAGTATGTATGTATGTTTGTCCGCGATTATCTCGTGTTTGGCTGAAGCAATTTCGATGCGGTAAAATATTTGTTACATTCAGGAGAAGGTTTTAGTGTTTTAATTTTTTTTGACAACAATTTGTTCCCGTTTGACGCCGCCTATTTTTGGTAAAGCAAAGACGATTCGCCTAGGATTAAGCACGTTTATTTGGGTAAAAGCAGTGATATTCTTTATTATTGTGTAAAAGTAAAACCCCATTTATTCATGATTTGAAAATTTTATTGTTCTTTTCAGGAAATACCGTCTTTCACAACTGCAGTACATGGTCTGAACTACCGTTTTGATATGTCATTTTATTTAATATTTTTTATGTAATTTCAAATAACTCATCGATATGTGGCTAAACATAATGATAGAGTGGCTGTAATATATTTTTCCTAATTAGCAGTCCCGATTTTTTTGGCATCTAATTAGTGTTTTACTTTACTTCGTCATCCAATACAAATGAACAAAAAAGTACCCGCTAGCCGAAAAAAACACCAAATACAGCGGCCATCTTGGTTAAAAGGTCAGCGACCTCATCGGCAAAACGTCTTCATAGGCAATCTCGAAACTACGACTTATCGATAATTACTTCCTGAACAACAAATTAACTCTAATTACGTTAAGATAATTGAAATTGGGCCTCATATAACTTATGAGAAAGTTCCGGTCTAAAATTAGGGACTTTTTTAAATTAGATAATACGGTTCAGGATGATTCGTCAGCATTTTTGTACCGAAGTAAATTTTGGCTGTGGTTTTGTCGAAGTAATAATTTACGACTCATTTGGTGAAATGGTTAAGATGTCGGCTATTATTACACCAAGGGTTCGATCACCAGTCAATACAAACATTTGTGTGCATGAACATGTCTCTTTGTATTTGTCTGTGTGTTTTGTATGTATAGAATATATGCGGTTAACCCATACAACCATGGTTACAGAATTAATTTCCTATGAATTTAAATTATTATTATTTGTTTATTTAATTTTATTTATTCATTTTTCATTTAGTCCGGTTCAGCTTTTCCAAAAGAATAACGGGAGTTTAACGGTAAAAATAGCCTGAGACTGAGTAAGTACCTCTGTAGACGGCATTAAACCAATGAGGTAAAAAAGTATGGATTCCAAATTCAGTGACAGCACACATACACATTTTTCGAATTTCGAACACTATATGTGTTAAACATTTAGTGTTCAACAAACGAACCGAAGAGAGTACAGTTTGTAACTTAAACAAAAGAGTACAAACTGTACTCTCTTCGGTTCGTTTTTGAGGCACGGATAGCGTATCTACCTTTATATATACAGAATATATAAAGGTAGATACGCCATCCGTGCCATAATATACAATAAACGGCATCTCCTTCAGGCAACCTTTCTAATGGAATCATTATTAGTCAATTGAAAATTGATAAAAACTACTTACTATAAAAACCTCATTCAAAATTTCAAACATTTAATTTTTTATATCACAAAGAGCTGTTATTACAGGATACACACAAAACTTTAAAAACTATATGTTATTAAATAATACAAATTTAGTTCGATAATAAAAACGTTGTCATTGTTATTTTTTTTTTTCATTATAGTTCCTGAACCCGAAAGTCGTGGCAAAATGTCTTGAACTTGGAATAAAATTAACAAACACGGCGTGAAGATAAATTTTGAAAAGATAAGAGAGGAGAGAAATATGCTAAGGTACTAACAGGACTGCTAATTTTCGTATTATAGCTATCCGCCATAACATCGCTTGACATGGACATACAACCTATTTATAAGAATTTTTCTTCACCGACTGTACCTGAGCGTCGGTGGCTCAATGGTGTGGACTGTCGCCTTCCTACCGGGAGGGCTGAGGTTCAAATCCGACACGTACCAATGTGTTTTCGAATTTTCGAAAATATATGTACGTTTTCCGACGCTCTTACGGTGAAGGAAAACATTGTGAGGAAACTTTCATGCACGCCTGCGAAGAGATTCGAAGGTTGTGTGTGAAGTCGTCCAACCCGCACTGGGCCCGCGTGGACGACTAAGGCCCCCGTAAAGGGTGTTTACACCCTATACGGGTAGGCTCGTGCCCCTCGGTGGGGACGTTTAATGAGCTGATGATGATGACTGTACCATAACATAAATTAAATTACAAACCTAATAAATATTCAATGAAAAATTACAGATGATAAAATATTATTTATATGTCTGACATTTACCGTTTCCTTACAACTTTACTGAATAAAATATTTGCATACATTATCAATTAATTTATTCATGACATAATTTATTTTCGTATTCTGTCGGTTAATGATTAATTAATTTAATTATAGCATAGGTTGTTGATCTACGGCATTGATTAAATCTGTTTCATGTTGGATAACTCTAACGCAAAGGTTGCAGGTTCTAATTGTTTATCAAGTGTTGTTGCTTATATTTCGATAAAAAGTTTCTCCGATTTACTTGTACGCCTTGAAAAGAAATCATTTCATTTTAATAGATATACATATATTCTAGTAAATATAATTGTAAGCGACAATGCCTTTAATACCAGTATTTACTATAAACTACTCGTAACTAGCGATGCAGTAAGAAAACCGATAATCCTAAAGATCTGTGATATGGCGTTGTAACAATTTTTAATAATAACTGCTAAACTAGCTCTCCAAGGAATAAAGCCAAATCGAAAGCAGAATTTCTCTGATAAATGTCGATTTATACATATCCAAATGACGTAGAAGAATTGTGCCAGTGTAGATGTAAATATTGGGTTTCCAGATATGGGTTCTCACCGTCTAACTTTCCAAAGTAAGACAATATTTTTCGGGTTAGTTTAATTGTGGGTTTTCTAGCAAGATGTGCATGAGCTTAAAGGAACTCACTACATCCTCATAATTTCAAATATGAAATGTTTATTAAAAATATTCCACACTGCAAATAGGGTAATCCAATAATTTAATCAGCTTGGACGAGTACGGTGACCGCTATATTATGACAACTCCAACTCATTTTAATGTAAATTAAAACTGCAATATCAATATGAATGGAGCATTAAATGGTTAATGTGACGTTATTGATTCTAATTAATAAGCCTGATTGCTTTATATTAAAGCTACACAGAGTGTTATAGTCCAAAATGGGCTCAAAGCTGAATTATTTGAATGAAATCTTTGTTAAACTATTAGAAGTTTTATCAGCTTTTACAGTTCAGCCTTCATTCTGTGAATGAAATCTTTGTTTTTAGTACTAATATGGTCTTGAGGTCCTCAGTTGGTTGAAAGACTTGCCTCAACAAGTTTCATCATTGAGGGGTCATCATCATCAGACTCTGATGTTCCTTTGAAGGGCACCTGCCCTCCCGTACAGCATAAATATGGAAAGATTTTGCCGTAACATACGACGCGGGCCGAAAGTTTCGTCGACCCATTTGGTGTTATGGTTTAGACGTTGGCTACTATACCAAGGGTTCAGGGTTCGATCTTCGGAGTAGAAACATTTATGTGTTTAGGTTTAGGTGTTTCTATGTGTAATATGTATGTATTTACTGATAAAAGTATATGTACTGTATTTTTATCCGTTCTTTTGTTCCTATATTACAGGCTAGTAGACTAGGCTTAGTTTCGGGCTAGACGGCGCTGTGTGATTGTCAGTGGATATGTTTGATGGTGGGTGTTTTTTTAATGTTAGAAGTGTACAAGACGGTCTGGACGCTCACCTGATAGTAAGTGATAGGCCAGACCATGACAGAGCGGCATTAAAGGAAACCAACAACTGATAGACAGTTATTATCCTTCATCAATGCCGCACCGCGCCCTACACCCGAGACAACAGATGTTAGGTCTCTTATACCCGGTAATTTCACTAGCTACAGTGCCCTCATCCCGAAACACAAAAGTGCATAACACTCGTGTTTCACGGGACGATATCTGGCACTGCGGTGGTACCTACCTAGACGACTCAGTATCGAGTCTACCACCTAGTTAGTAGTAAGTTAACGAAACATTCTAAGATAGTGGCC
Organism: Leucinodes orbonalis; assembly: GCA_019425675.1. NCBI lineage: Eukaryota > Metazoa > Arthropoda > Insecta > Lepidoptera > Crambidae > Leucinodes > Leucinodes orbonalis. The sequence goes on from PQWD01012351.1 coordinate 74,878, forward strand.
AAGATCAGCCCCGGCTACTATCTTAGAATTTGTCGTTCATCCTGGTTCAACGTGCTCTCCTGAGTACGAAGTTAGTTTTCTTTCCAGCCAATCAAGTTTTTCAGCCTGCAACATCATATCCAAATGTGAGGAAACCGTAAAAAAATTTTTTTCTTATTATTAATAAATTTGCTATTTGTATGTTATTTTATTTTTAATGTTCAATTATTTGACATTTTTAAATCTGACTTTTTTATAATTTGACGTTTAGTATAATTTGACATTTATAACTTGTAACGATTTTTTTTTTTCATGCATTAATTGTATTGACCCTTAGTGTTTGTTTTTTTTTATGTGTGGCTTGATGACGTTTTGGGTAACTGTAAGTCATTATGTGAATTGATGTAATAATAAATAAATAAAAGTTAATTTTACTATGCCGTAATCCGTCAAGATTCAAATCAAGGACCACCGGACCATGAAACAATTAAAGTGCAACGCACAGACCCGCCACACCACTGGTTCAATAAAGGGTACAAGCTCGGAGTTGTCTAATTACTCCGAGGGTACAAGTCTTAAATTGCAGTTCGCTACTTCAGTGCGTTTTGGTGATCACTCGAACTTCGCTACTTGGCAGTATGTAAAACGACTACTTGAGGTTGGCATAACTTTCAGAAGTTGGCAAGTTTCTAATTGCTAGCATTCCCCGTAGCTAGAAAAAAAATTAAAAGCATGTAGCTAGATTTCTAGTTTCTTTTACCCCTAAAAGTAGCTAGAAGTAGTTAAATTCTCCCCCACCAATGAAAAAGTTTATTTAAAACTAGTTGACCCAACAGGAAGTTTACTATGATTAAAAATGGCAGAGTAATGGTTTATAAACATTTAAAAGTAAAAGTTATCTCTCGAACCTAATTACGCAGAGGCTAGCAAACTTTCGTTACTTAATTAAATGCAATATTACATAAGAGCAACAAACACATGCGACAGATAACATTAATTGTAACGAATATGTCGAAAACGTGATAAACGTTATCGCCATTGTAGTACGAATGGTAATATAACAATAAATATTGCTTCAATATCACAACGCGACCTTCTGAACCTACGCATATGGTCTGACGTACGTCGCTCATTATGTTGTCAGTTCCAAGATTTTGCGTAAAATGATTACCACAAATAGTAATATTACGTTAAAGGACCATATAAAACCAGTTAAATTGATTGACATGTGGATTAAGATGATATTTAAGTGTACTTATAGATTGAACATATAGATAACGAATATTAAAACAATGGGCACATGCTTATTGCCCGAGTGATCTCTTCTAGACAACCTTAGTACTTGTTTTTTACAGCGAGGTAATGTGCAAGTAATGTGACGATATTTATGTATAGTAAAATGTTTACATATATTAAATAAATAATAATAATAAATATCCACAGACAAACACACAGCGCCATCTAGCCCCAAACTAAGCATAAGCCTGCAATATGGATACTAAACAACGGATAAACATACTTATATATATTTAGTTATTTTTGGTATATACATACATACTATACATAGAAATAACCAGACCATCAACAAAAAACTATGTTCATGCACACATCGAACCCGGAACCCTTGGTGAAGTTGTCGACGACGTCTCAACCATTACACCAAATGGGTTGCCTTTAGTACTCATACAAGCTCTTTGCTTAAATTGGGACTTGATAATGTTGTTTATTAATTTAGTATGTAATAAATAACATATGAATTGGAAAAAACTAATGTAAAAAACTATATTTTTTGTGTACAACTGTACTTCATTGATTGTATTTTTTTTTGTTTAGACGTTGCCCAGTATTTTCCTGCTTATAATCAAATATCAAAAGAATAGTCATAATAATAAGGAAAACCACAGCACCCGATATGTATCGACGTCTACTTGCCTTTTAATAATAATACCTTGGTCACATAAGTGCCTGTACACGGCTCAGTTTTCGAGCATACGATTGGGAACAATTCATTCAATTCAAAAGTAAATTCTTTTTGTAATGAAAATTTTAAATATATATATTATAAATAATGTATAAATAGTCAGTTTCAGATCATCAACCTATTTTCGGTGTTTCTATATATAATATGTATGTAATACAATAAAGTAATTAAGTATGTTAACCCGTTGCATTACCTAGTACAAGCTAATTCTTAGTATTGGACTAGATGGGCGCTGTGTGAATATCAAAGTATATTTATATTTCATTATCAGCTCATTAAACGTCCCCACCGACGTGCACGAGCCTACTCGTATGGTATATGTTTAGGCCTTAGTCGTCCACGCAGGTCCAGACCGGGTGGATGACTCCATGCACAAACCTTCGAATCTCTTCGCAGGCGTGCATGAAGGTTTCCTCACGATGTTTTCCTTCACGTAAGAGCGTCGGATAACGTACATATAATTTAGAAAATTCGAAAACACATTGGTACGTGGCGGAACTTAAACTTCAGCACTCCCGATAGGAAGGCATCAGTGCACACCATTGGGCTACCGACGCTCCAATCTATTATTTATTTTTTTATCATTGATAAAGAAATGTATAAACTAAATATGCCCTACGCGATAGCGGAGATCGAATGACATTTTTAATATGCCAATCTGGATTTACTAAACTGGTCTGCGTCTTTTTTTCTTAAGGACACAAACCAAAGAATTTGATACGTTAGTTCACGTGAAACAAGTGCAAAGCGTAATGTGATAGCACAATGAAGATGACGGAACCAATGCATAATTCATTGATAAACTACTAAACGCTGATATAACAAATAATTACTTTGATAAATTAAAATCAACGACATTGTTATTTTATTATCTATACCGCTTATTGTATGCATTTTAATATTTGACCCAATTTTGGTGCGCCATTAAAATTTGTGAAGTTTAGACCAGTGGTTCCCAAACTTATTTTGTCTACTGCCCACTTTGAGAATAAAAATTTTTTTAGCGCCCCCATTTTTTCACCTATGCAAAAACCACTATAACTTCAAATTGAATTAATAAATTATTGAATTAATAATTTTCTTTCTGGGTCTCTTACCGCCCCCCTTGAGACCTGCAGCGCCCACAAGGGGGCGTTATCGCCCACTTTGGGAAAGACTGGTTTAGACGAACCGTCAATATCTGAAATTATGAGGGGACTCTCAAAGTAGGTACCGCAAACCAAAAGCTCGGCGGTAATTCTCATCGAGAGCTTAATTGCGCTTAAACTGTTTCAGAGTCCTAATCTCGCACTAGGTGACCTCTGGGATATCCTTAGATAGACGTTGGGTTTACTTAGCTCTTAGGTCTTCGGCTAAGTTTGAAGTGGGAATCTGGGTAGCGGGAAGCTTGGACGACTAAAGCCTATACACCTTTTACGGGTAAGCTTGTTCCCGTCAGTGGGGACGTGTAAACAGCTGATTATGATGAGACGATAAATTCTAAAATTTTATGTTTTACATGAATGTAAAAGGTTGTTGCTAGTCTTCTTAATGGAATAAGTTAGCAATCAAGCACACAGCTCACCGACAGTTACAACATGTGTGTATGTATATAACGTCGCCTTTGTGGTTATCTCAATCTCACCTATTTGTCCCGCAATAAATAAATAAATATCCACTGACATTCACACAGCGCCATCTAGCCCCAAGTTAAGCGTGAAGCCTGTATTATGGGTACTAAACAACGGATAAACATACTTATATACATTTTTTTGTAAATACATACATATTATACATAGAAAACACCCAGACCATTACAAACAGACGTTCATGCACACAAATGTTTGTACTGCCCGGGGATCGAACCCGGAACCCTTGGTGTTGCAGTCGACCTCTCAACCGCAACACCAAATGGGTCGTCGAATTATGCTAATGGCATAACTGTATTCAGGGCTTAAGAAGCTTAATAAGACCAGTAGTGAAATACTCACGAAATACCGACCCTTTTTATTAAAAGAGAGATTCCTTTCATAAAAAAAAGATTTTAAGTAACCGCCAACTTGGGACGTAAAAATGTTAAGCATCTATTTACATTGTGTCCCCGATCATTACAACGTGGCCGTTTCAAAGCAAGAGTGAATAGACTGTTTCTAGGCAGGCAAGACCCATCCTCAGTCGCATCATCACTTTCCGTCATGTAAGATGGCGGTGAAATGTCTGCCTATAGAAGATAAAAAAAACACTGCCATTCCGAGTGACTAATGTCATTTCAAACGTAGCTGTAACCTGGTGAGTTGTTCCATTAAATTTTGGCAAATCGCCAAGTCTTCTAATATTTCGGATGATGGATATTTGTTCAAGATTTAATTTGGAGATGGTGCGTTTGTGACTGCACCAAAATTGTCATGAATGATTCTTTTTGAATCTCAGGTACAAAATAACGGTAAGAAGACCGATTCTTTGTTACTGGTTGTCTTTGTTGTTTGTTGATGGGGGTCCCTTGTGACATCGACATGTTAGAACTATAGGGTGTGTTTTTATCGTACTTATTTTTATGTATAATGACAAATGAACAGATGAACCAAATTTAGGGCCGGCAATTTTTAATGTACCTTTTAAATAAGTGTAGACTCGGTATCGTCTAGGTAGGTAACACGGACATCCGAATATACAATTAGACTGGACAAGCCGCCAAGTTTATATGCAGTCCCAGTGTCGCAATTTGTTTTCGGTTCTTACCTGTGAAAAGTTATTATATTTCTTGGTAAATTTACTGATTCATTGCGATGATGGCATGTTACAATTGCACAGGATGGCATTTTGGAAAAAATGGTTTGTAATGGTCTGGGTGTGTCTATGTGTATGTATTTACTAAAAATTGTATATAAGTATGTTTATCAGTTGTTTAGTACACTAAATATGAATATGGGGCTAGATGGTGCTGTGTGAATGTCAGTGGATATATATATTTAATAATAATATAGAAAAATATTTTTATTTCTGTGTACAGCTCTGTATAGATATGCACGGTGCGCGTCACATTCCGTCATAGCCATTCAACCATTCGTTCGTTCACTATATTTAGTACGCCGCGAGTACGCGTGGTTTACACACGCTTGTGTTCTTCATTAAGAATCTTACTTAGAATTCAGAAAATCATTGAATTAAATACAATGTGCGCATTTACCAATTATTAGTGTACACTCGTATACATTATATTTCTGCGTTAAGTTTATGTTAAGTTAAGTTGGAAAATGCAATTGTGTCTTAGTTTAAAATAGCAACGATTTGTTATGGTGTACAAAGTTACACAGTTTTAAGTTATCAAGTCTTAGATACCTAGTTATATTTTAAAAATGAAGGATGAAAGTGATTTTGAGAAGAGTCGCGAAGATGACGAAGTATTCTTTGAAGATGCATTCGAGTTGGCTGGTGAGTTTGAAGATAAGATTAATAGATTACCTGAGAGTTGTCCTCTTTTAATCCTACAGTCTAAACATTGTTATTCTAAATTAACAAATGCTGATAAAGTTATTTAACTACCTAAATAATGTAAATAACCTATATTTCTCAAGGGTACAATATGTTGCCTATAAGTTTTTATATCGAAGTTTATTCAAGCATTGGAATCTTGTTGCAAGTAGGGATACCAGATGACAGGAATTTTCCTGACATGTCCGGAATTGTAGCTCTCTGTCAGGGAAACAGGGAAAATATGTAATTGTCAGGAATTTTTAATAAAAGAAAAATATGAAATATTAAAATATTATTTATTACGCCCCTACCGCACCTATGCTTAAGTAATCGAACAGAACAGAGGAAAAAAATATTCTAAAGAGCGGGTATTTACCTACATTTACCCACTCACTAGAAGTCAGGAAATTTATTGCAAAATCAGGGATTTTTTCAGGAAAATTTTTTTTCGGGCTTGGTAACCCTAGTTGCAAGAGGTTTAGTGGCACAGTGATGGTAATTTGTAGGTAGGCTCGATTTAATTACACAAGTAACCTTATAGTATAAATGAATGTACAGTAGATCAAGTAATTACTTAGCGTCTCTATAGTTTTTATGTAATATGGTGGAGGATGGCAAAATAAAAACAAACTGTTTTGTGTTCCTGCTAAAAGTATTACCCAAATCCAAAAATAAATCTAGCCGATAACTAGATTTTGCTACCAGTTATCTATTTTATTGATGACCCATTTGGTGTAATGGTTGAGACGTCGACTACTAAATCAAGGGTTCCAGGTTCCATCCCCGGTAGTACAAACATTTGTGTGACAGGGATTGAACCGGAACCCTTGTGTAGCAGTCGATGTCTCGACTATTGCACTGTATGGGTCATCAAAAGGTAAAATGGGTAAGAAATAATTTTGAGTAGGTAATAGATGTGAACCTCGATGGATCATTGGTGTGGAGTGGTTGCCTTTCGATCAGTCGGCAAATCCCGCCATGTTCCAATGTCTTTTCGAATCTTCGAAATTATATGTACGTTATCCGACGCTGTTACGGTGAAGGAAAACATCGTGCGGAAACCTGCGCACGCCTGCGAAGAGATTCAAAGGTTGTGCGTGAAGTCGTCCAACCCGCACTGGGTCCAAGAGCTATATGCGCTCACCAATTACCCGTCGAAGCTATAAAAGCCATATGTGGCCAACAGCAGTAGTCATGCGAAAAAACGCACTAGGCTTACTAAGGCCTATACACCACATACAGGCTCGTGCCTCTCCACTCGGTGGAGACTTATAATGAGCTGATGAAGATTAGATGTGTCTTTATACATGTTTTGATATTTGGTAGGTACCTATTCGGCAATATCGTAATATCATTTGGTCGAATGGGTACCAAAAAAGTGACCGAATAGGCCTAATACCGAAGACGAATAATCATGGTATCTCTAGTAAAAGGTACTATCGACGTTCAATATATAAATCGTTTATTGCTTTTTCACAATGTTAAGAAGTTGATAATTTTATTATGTAGGTACATTATGGTAAATACTGTTCTCTTCTTCTCCTCCCCAGTACCAGCTTCTCCCTCTAGACCGCATTCAACGAAGAGCGACTCGAGGCGTCGACTGCCATGATGTTTCTGATAGGCTTGACTCCTTGGCACTGCATAGAGGTAGCTTCGTTATGATTTCTATCGCATATACCATGGGGAGTGCTCCGAGGAAGTTCGGTCTGATCCCCGCCATCTTTCCGCCATGATTTACGCGACAACTCTACCACCCCCATCACTTGATTTGGCAAAGTACTCCTGTGCTTTTACACAAACTTTCTACCTCGTACCACAATTGTGGAATGAGTTGCAGTTGATAAGAGCGTTTTGCTAAAGGCCGGCAACGCATTTTGTAGCTCCTTTGGTGCTACAAATGTCGGTCGCAGTATTATTTCCATCAGGTGATCTGTCTGCTAGTTTGCCCTTATCCTATAAAAATGGACACTGTTGGGTAAATGGGCACTTAAGAGAGAGGGCATTTGACTTTTTGGACAGTTACCGACTTATTGTATGGTACCTAATGCAAAAGAACGACAGATAGGATCGCTAAACGATAGCGGAATGCATCACAAACCGCATATTTGTTATGCTTTATAAATATGCATATTTATACACGTTATCTGCGGTTGCTGTTTAAGTAAAAACAGCTTATTTTATTTCTGGTATGTACCGTGGTACTCCGCGGGTAAAACGACAGGGCACATAGTTTATATAAATTAAAAGCTCTTAAGGATAAAATACAAACTGAGACGTCGTGTCAGTATGTATAAAAATCCAATGGATGAACATGAGCTGAAACTCTTAAGCACACGGTGCAAGCATTTGGCGGCTTCATGTTATAATCGTTACATTGCCAGCTTAGAAAATGAACTCACTAAAACCTAAACTATTTTGGTCATTTGTAAAATCAAAGCGCGGTGGTACTGGTTTTATCCTGTCTCAATGACAAATGGTAAAGAGTTCACGTCTGATGGTGTCAAATTTGTGAGTTTTTCTCCTCCCATTTTGCTCGTATGCATTAATGACAGGGCTCGCATTCCTATGAAAACTCATTATACTTCGAGCGTTTG
>PQWD01012352.1:0-29368 GCA_019425675.1 Leucinodes orbonalis
CACCCAGGGTCCCGAGCCTACCCGTACGCGGGTGTATAGGCCATAGTCGTCCACGCGGGCCCAGTGCGAGTTGGACACGCACACGCACAACCTTTGAATCTCTTCGCAGGCGTGCGATGTTTTCCTTCACCGTTAGAGCGTCGGATAACGTACATAAATTTCGAAATCACATTGGTACGTGGCAGGACTTGAACCACAGCCCTCCCGGTAGAAGGGCAGTCCACACCATTAAGCCACCGACGCTCTCTCACAGTACAATATTAAATCAAAATCAGGAAAATTCAGAAAATAAATAACCACTTTGTTCGCTACATGTATAATGACGTACTAGGTGGTAGACTCGATACTGAGTCGTCTAGGTAGGTACCACCGCAGTGACAGATATCGTCACGTGAAACAGGAGTGTTATGCACTTTTATGTTTCGGGATGAGGGCACTGTAGCTAGTGAAATTACCGGGTATGAGAGATCTGACATCTGTTGTCTCGGGTGTCGGGCGCAGTGCGGCATTGATGGAGGATTCCTTGAGTTTACAAGCCATTATTTGATCTGCAATAATGTCTCTGTCAAGGTCAGGCGTATCATTTATAATCAGGTGAGCGTCGTGACCGTCCCGTTAACTTTATAACATAAAAATAAAATAAATAAATTTACCTTGTGTAAAATATTTGAACGTAAATAATGTAACTTTTGCAGGGTAGTTTTACAAAAAATAAGTAAATTGACCTCGTGTACAATATTTCAACGTAAATATGTGACTTTTGTGGAGTCATTTTACACTATAGACTTACCAATAGGGCTCCCAAGTGCGTATAGGGCCGCAGGCTCGAAATCTAAGGCGGGGTACCGCACGGTGGGCTGGCCCGTGCCCGCTGGACCGGCTACGAAACTCTTACTTAAGCCTGTATCCACTTTGGCCTGCTGGATAAATTATATTAAATTAATATACTGCCTTCTTTTGAATCTTGTTCCAGTACGTTTATTTTCATCATCATCAGCTCATTAAACGTCCCCACCGAGGGGCACGAGCCTACCCGTATAGGGTGATTAGGCCTTAGTCGTCCACGCGGGCCTAGTGCGGATTGGACGACTTCACAGACAACCTTCGAATCTCTTCGCAGGCATGCATGAAGGTTTCCTCAATTAAAATATTTTGGTTCCAGAAAAAAGAACAAAATAAATGCACTAGATGGTAATCCATCCATCCATCCATGAAATATTTTAATGTGTCTGCGCACCAAATTTGAATAAATAAATAAAATTAAATCTATTGCAATCTAATGCTGGATAAAAATCTCACCCATATATAGAAAATCTGTATCATAATGTTAGTTTAGTAACAATACTCCCGAAACGGCTTGACAGAATTGTATGAAATTGTATATTTTTATTCAGTACGTCTGAGAATCGGCTACTATATATTTTTCATACCCCTAAATGAAAAGGTTGTTTTTTCCTTTTTATTTGGAACAAAAAGAGAGAAAAAATCTAGTGGTTATCCCGCCTAGCATTTTGAATTTTATTACTTATTTTTTTTAAAAGGTGGCACTATTTCATTCATGCAAAGATACATTTTCAGCTTTCTATCACCAAAGTTTGTTTTAGTTATTTTTGTAATAATAAAACGTTTATTTAGTGTTTTTACATAGTTACATGTACATATAAAAGAAATAAATTATAAGTACTTAGACTAATAATTTCAAGTTAAACAATTAAACAATGACACTAAATTGGTCGCCACTCAGCATATACTGTAGAGGTGCCTGCAAGACATCTCTACGCTGTTCTTACGTGGAAACCAGTACAATTTCAAGAACATAATTGTGCTGCGATGATTGCGCATCAGACCTATATTGTACATATTTTACATAAGTATAAACCTAGAATTTTAAAATAACAAATTAACAAGTGTGCCTCATCGCTTAACAACAAAACGCCAATATTATAATAGTTACAGTTTCTATTTTTATTTTATTTATATTTGGGAAAAAAACAATATCATTATACATAAACAGGACAATACATATTAACAATCACATAAATCAATAAAGTTTCCATGTAGTTTCCATCAAGTTAGTTTAAATGTGCCTCAAACTACCATCACAACGACTAAATAATCTTCTGACAAGATAACACATGAGCTTTCAGCTGGACTCTAAAAGCTCCCATTTTCATTGTCAGTTAAGCTAGTATGAAAAAATGAATTAATAATTACCTGATGACACAGCAGATCGTAAAGTATGACACTGCCAAGAGAGTGCCCGCCTAGAGAGACCCCACCGGCGAATGAGGGGTTTCGACGAACGAAAAGATTGTAGATCCGGTTCAACTCCGCGCACACCGTGTCTATGATCGTCTGCAATAGACAAGTACACCAATTTAGAAAATTTTACATTGAATTTAATTCCTTTTGTAATCTTGACTTCATATTAGTGGTGTTGCTTTTATTTTTTATTACAATTTGATTATTGGTCTATGTAATGTTGACTGAAATAAATGAATTATTATTGAAGCTGGTTCAAAAAGTCAAAAAATCTACAATGCTCATCGGGAAAAATATTACATGTCTGAAACTATCATCATCATCATCAGCTCATTAAACGTCCCCACCGAGGGGCACGACCCTACCCGTATAGGGTGATTAGGCCTTAGTCGTCCACGCGGGCCCAGTGCGGATTTGATGACTTCACACACAACCTTTGAATCTCGTCGCAGGCGTGTGCAGGTATCCTCACGATGTTTCTTTTTTTTTGTTATGTTATAGCGGGCAAACGAGCAGCTCATCTGATGGTAAATGACGCCGTCGCCCATGTAAACTTGCAATACCAGAGGGCAAAGAAATGCGTTGCCGGCCTTTACCATAATAGCGTCGGATAACATACAATCATGCGAAAATACATTAGTAGATGTCATGGTTGAACCTGCACGCGCCAGATCGTAGATCAAAAAAATAAATAAAAAGATAGCCACTGTCTTTCCTCCAAATGAGTCATGAGATTTCCCTCACCTGACAGAATACCGGGCTGGTGTAGAACAGCACGTCGAGCACCGTGTCGTTGGTGAAGTTCCTCAGCTTGGGGATGCTGTCCAGGGTGATGGCGGCCAGTCTCCGGTCCACGCCCGTCTCCCCAGAGTGGAGGGTCGAATGCCACGAGATTGGTAAGACCTGGCAATGAAAATATAGTACTTGTTAAGTCTAAAAACAAAACAAAACATTACACCAAGGGCCCGGGTTCGATACCCAGGCAGGTAGTATGTAAAATATGTATGTATATATTTTTTTATTTAAGTTCACCTACAGTTGTCACGTTAAATACAAAAATCATACAAAAGCAGTAGTCATGCCACAATGCACAACCACTTTCAGGCCAACACAACATGCAGTTATATAACAGTACCAGTTTTATAATAAATAAAAAAATAGTCTTATTAACCTACAATAATTGTAAAGCAAGTAATATTGAAATAACACCTGAAATTTTGTCCCTAAATACATAAATAGCTCTATGGTATTTCTTTCAATTTATCTTTAAACTGTTATGTATTTACAAAAATAAAAGTATATATGTATGTTTAACCGTTGTTTAGTGTTAAATTACAGGATAATGCGTAGTTGGGGTTAGATGGCGCTGTGTTATTTATTTTGATCTATATCGGAAGGGTTATTTTTATTATAAGACTAATTTTTTTCGTGAACAATAAGGTTGGTTACTTAATGAGTACTTTTTGTAAAACTTAATTAGTATTAAGCCTAAATAAGTATTAAGTCGTCTATATTAGCTATGTATATTGAAATGTTTTTTGTCTTATATTTTGTCGATTTTATATTTTTTTTTATAAATAAATTATAACTTTCTTTCTTTCCTTTATTTATTATTTATTTATTTATGTATGGTACACAAACAGAATACAGTCTTTACATGAAACACATTAAAATAGAACAGTTGACTGGACAGGACTGTAGCCCAGAGACGGTGTACACAGCGTGATTTCAGGACTTTTTTAAAAATATAATAGGCTATAATAATATTTAGAAAAAAGAAAAAACAGAGTACTAACAAACTTACAATTAATAGCTTTCCTAAGTCATTAAGGCTGAAGATATCGCTTTTTTATAACAAATAAAATTATCATTGAAGATGTCTATCTCTCCTTTATTATGTAATTGTTCTTTGTTCCAAATAAAGCAAGCACCAATCTACACTAGAGCGTCGGTGGCTCAGTGGTGTGAACTGTCGCCTTCCTACCGGGAGGGCTGAGGTTCAAATCCCGACACGTACCAATGTATTTTCGAATTTTCAGAAAATATATGTACGTTATCGACGCTCTTACGGTGAAGGAAAACATCGTGAGGAAACCTTCATGCACGCCTGCGAAGAGATTCGAAGGTTGTGTGTGAAGTCGTCCAATCCGCACTGGGCCCGCGTGGACGACTAAGGCCTAATCACCCTGTACGGGTAGGCTCGTGCCCCTCGGTGGGGACGTTTAATGAGCTGATGATGATGATGATGAATCTACACTAATAACCCACCGACGAAGTATTGTTCGTATTCTTACCTCGACTCGATTGACGACGCCTTTGTCGTAAGAGTTCCTGTAATGCGACTGAAGCAATTGAAGACTCGTTGCACGGAAGTCGTCCACTGGAATGGAAATTATATTAGAGCATGCCAAAAAATGATCGAACAAAGAAACTAGGTAGATACTGAGTCGTCTAGGTAGGTACAACGGCAGTGCCAGATATCGTCCCGTGACACAGGAGTGTTACGCACTTTTGTGTTTCGGAATAAGGGCACTGTAGCTAGTGAAATTACCGTGTTTAAGAGACCTAACATTTGTTGTCTCGGGTGACGGGCGCAGTGCGGTATTGTTGGAGGATAATAACTGTCTATGAGTTGTTGTGACGACCCATTTGGTGTTGCGGTAGAGAGGTCGGCCGCAACACCAAGGTTCCGGGTTCGATCCCCGGGCAGTACAAACATTTGTGTGCATGAACATGTCTGTTTGTAATGGTCTGGGTGTTTTCTATGTATAATATGTATGTATTTACAAAAAAAATGTATATATGTATGTTTATCCGTTGTTTAGTACCCATAATACAGGTTTAACACTTAACTTGGGGCTAGATGGCGCTGTGTGAATGTCAGTGGATATTTATTTATTATTTATTTTATTTTTATTCAATGCCACTCTGTCATATTCAGGCGTATCACTTACCATCAGGTGAGCGTCATAAAACATTAAAAACGGTACCTAGTTCTGCAGTAGTTCCCTTATTACTGCAGTTTATGCTGAGGTTGTACTTGATTAGCTACTAGGTTTATTTTTTCTAATAATAATTAGTTATATGTATGTTTTATTCACATTTAACTAACCATTAGTTAAATACTTACTTACCTAGTTTACTTGTCTTTGTTTTATTTTTGTATGTTGTGGCCAATAAAATATTTCTTTCTTTCTTTCTTTACCTACATTCTTGAGATAAATATAAACATAAAAAAAATCGTATAAAATGCGAAGGAACTTTCTAATGTATAAATTACATTTCCTCTCTAGATTACTGAATCATTAACATCCTTTTTATAGGCCTTAGTCGTCCACGCGGGCCCAGTGCGGGTTGGACGACGCGCACGCACAACCTTTGAATCTCTTCGTAGGCGTGCGCAGGTTTCCTCACGATGTTTTCCTTTCCCGTAAATAAACACATATATTTGATACTCTATATTACAGACGAAAGTCTTTTGAGCAATGCGTCCTACCCGTGCTAACATACGCAGCTGAGACATGGACACTGACTGCGGGTTTGATTCACAAATTCAAAGTCACTCAACGCGCAATGGAGCGAGATATGCTCAGGGTCTCACTTAGGGATAAGATCAGAAATGACTTAATCCGTAAGAGAACAAAAGTCACCGATATAGCCCGCCGGATCCGAAAGTTAAAGTGATAGTGGGCTGGTCACGTATGTCGCAGAAATTCGGGCCGTTGGAGCAGACGAGTTCTGGAGTGGAGACCGCGTCACCGCAAGCGTAGCTTAGGGCCAAGGGACCGACGACTTGCAGGCGGTCGCTGGTGAAGGCTGGATGAGGAAAGCGGAGGGCTGGGATATCTGGCGCAAAATGGGAGACCTATGTCCAGCGGTGGACTGCGATAGTTGAAGAGAAGAAGAGGAATCTATATTTGTCGGTGACACTCACCCACTTCCTCCACGGATCGGAATCGCATATCGCAAGCGGACCCCACCCCGTGGCACAGCAATAGCAAGTGGTCCACTCGCGACGGCTCAGCATCCTCGATTTCGGATTCATCGCGACCTCGACGGACGACACGGGGTCGGACGCCCGACTGCTGTCACACAATACCACAAAATCAGTTATTCCGGTAATATCATCATTCATTAGGGTTCCGTTGCCAAATGGCAAAAAACGGTATAGATATAGATTCGTAAAGTCTGTCTGTCTATCCGTTTGTATGTCACATACTTTTTTCTCCGAGAATATATAAAAATAAATATACATTACAAATATATTTTTATAATTATATTTGTTTTTATTTTGGTGTTCCCGTACATTGAACTGAAACTAAAAAAAAACTTTATCATCTTACTCTAACGTTTGGGATATCAATGTGTAGATATTGAATAAGAATATTGAGGTTTCTAATACCATTTTTTTATAAATTGAATAGATAGCGTGAGAGACACTTCCAAAATTGAATTTGATTGGGTTGATAAACTGAAAAATAAAACATATGATGTACATTACCATGAAATCTAACAACGAAATTTAGTTTGAATAATATCTGGTCTGTAGTTTTTTTATACGTCATGAATGGTGAACCACTATTTTTATGATATTAAAAAGATTCTTAAATACTAAGCAACAAAATTCAACTTCAAATACAGTAACTGCACATAGTATCAAAAATTAGTAAATAAGAAAAAAAAATACTAAAGTTTTTTAAGGATTAAGTAATAAAAAATACAATTGTTATATTTAATTTTGAAAAAAAAATTTTTTAATAGTAATAAATAAATATTCTTAGAGCGGCGGATCTCTTTCTCTCTTAAATCTCCCTACTAAAACAACTAGAGAAAAAGCAACAACAATTTAACTTATTTATTTCTTTCAAAAAGAACTCAATCTACTTGCTTCTCCCTTCAAAAACTACAAAGTCGGTAGAAGTAAAACTAAACATGCTAGCTAAACATCTCTATCTCTCTCTTTCAAACTACAAAATAGAAGAAGTGCAACTAACGAACTTCTCCCTTTCCTTCTGACTCCGGTACTCTCCCGCTCCGTGCACCAGTAAAAGGAGATGGTCCACTGCTACAGGCTGGTCGCGGCACACTCTCACTTTGGGCGGATTGCGGTACACTCTTTTGCCGAACGCGAACAACTAATGCGAAGGGAGGATAGGGTATTATGGGGTCGGTTTAAGGATGATTATGGGGTTGGATTTGGGGGAGATTTTGGGGAGGATTTGAGGGGATTATGGGGTAGGATGTTGAGGTTTTCTGAGGTTGAATTTGTTGGGGTTATGGTACTTAGGATAAAGGGATGTTTTATAGGGTACAATATTGAGGGATTATAAAGTACATTTTGGGGGATTTTGGGGTAGGATTTGGGGGATTTTGGGGTAGAACATGAAGTAATATTTGAAGATATTATATCACTCATCATTTGGAGCGATTGCAGAGTACAATCTCGGGAGATAATGGGGTAGGATTTGTACAATAAAATCACAAAGCAGAAGAAGTGCAACTAACAAACTTCCCCCTCTCCTTCTGACTCCGGTACTCTCCCGCTCCGTGCACCGGCAATAGGAGATGGTCTACTGCCAGCGGCTGGTCACGGCTCACTCTCACTTTGAGCGGATTGCGGTACACCCGTTTGCGGAACACGAATAACTAATGGGAATGAAGGATTATAGGGTACAATGGGGTAACATTTGAGGGGATTGTGGGGTAGGATTTGCGGAGATTAAGAGGTAGGAATTCGGGGGATTTTGGGGAAGGATTTCAGGGGATTATGTGGGTAGGATACAGGGGTTTTATGAGACAGGTTTGAGGGGATATATAGGGATGATTATGTGTCAGTATTTGAGAGGGTTATGGGGTAGGGTTGTGGTTGTTAATGGGGAAAGATTTGTGGAGATTATGGGGTAGGAACTGGAGCATTTCGGTGTAAGATATACAGGTAATAATATGAAGTAGGTTATAAGGTGTTTAATAGGCCGAGTTTTGGGATAATTATGAGGTAGGATTCGGGTGGATTATGGGGTAGGATTAAGGCAGATTATCAGATAGGATTAAGGGGTTTTATAGGGTAGGTCTGAGGAGTTTTATGGGGAAGGTTATAAGACGTTTTATGTAATTAATTGAGATATCGAAGGGTTTGACATAAAGGTTTTATGGTCCCACACACTTTAACTGTGTATTTTATGCTACTTATTATATCACCAGTGTGTTCCTTCTTCAAGGAGGTTCAAAACTTACCGGCGTGGAGCCAAATCCATCGGACACCGGCTGCGGGAAGTGCACCATCACGGTAGGGCCATGCATCACGACCGACTCGCCGTTGGGTAACACCAGACGTCGATGCCATTCTCCGGTCGATATTCCGTGACGGTATTCCTCCTGTGACGGAGTTATACCAAGAATATTTATTTGTTAAATAACAGGTAACCGACTTACCTTTTCAATTAGAATAAAAACCAACAGATTAATGATTACGTTTAGTTAGAGTTATGGGGTCAGGAACTAAAGTTTATTTTTGTTAAAAATTTTTTTCTTAATTGTTTTCTTTTCTTAACAGTGAACAAAATAATCAAATAAGCATCCTAAAGTAGGACACTCTGTGAATATAGACAGAAACTTAGAAATTGGAGTGTACATCGACACTGTGAAACCAATAATAAATCAAGTTTTTTTTTATTTTATTTTTTTATGATATAGGGAGCAAAAGAAACTAATCGGTAGGCTCGGCACTCGTCTAGGTAGGTACCACCGCAGTGCCAGATATCGTCACGTGAAAAATATTTCGCGGAACGATATCTGACGGCACTTCTGTTTCGGAATGAGAGTAAGTGGTAAGACAACCGTTATGAAGGACCTAGCGTCCGTCGTCGCGGGCGACGGGAGCAGGGCAGTGTTGGTGGAATATAATATAAGTTACTATTTTTAATTTCCCTTAACACTGCATCTGTCATGGTCAGGCGTATCGCTTACCACCAAATCAGCGAACTTCCTGCCCCATTCACTTTATGACATAAAAAACACTAAGGGAAACGTGATTCAAGTAAACCAAATATGTTAGGTCTCTCATACCCGGTATTTTAACTAGCTCCAGTACCCTCATCCCGAAACAAAGTGCCAAATACTTTATTACACGGGTCGATATCTGGCACTGCGGTGGTACCTAACTAGACGGCTCAGCACCGAGTCTACCTAGTATTAGTAATTTAACAATAAATAATACATGGTTATATTTACCTCAAGTTTCTCAGCGACGGGCTCAGTGTACGGCACATATCTCGCGTCTGTCGTGCCCTTGTAGAACCAGCTGCACCTGGAATACAAACAACGATCGATCAGCCTATAACGTCGCAGTGCAGGACACAGGCCTGTCCACACGACCCATGTAGTGTAATGGGTGCAATGTCGACAGTTAAATGAAAATAAAATTTAAACTACTGAAGCGTCTTTATGAATCTGTGCTTTAATTTCGTAATTTAAGTGTTTTCTACATGGAAGTAAAAAATACAGACAGGATTGTCATTAATACAGAAAATTTGTCCCCGAAATGACAGGTCTATATCATTTTGACAAACAATTTTCTGATATTTCTGGTACATTCATTTGGATATTTTAATGTAATCGGTTTTTGTTCATGGAACTACGAAAAGTAATTCATGTTTTATTTCCTTTTGATCACTTCGGTTTTTGCATCATTTTACTACGCAAAATATTTTTTTCCCAGTTTTTTTGTTTAAATGTCTTAATTGGAAACACTTTTATTGTGAGTGAGATATTGCCGTATTTTTTTTACGTCCATGACCTATCAATGATGTCAAAAGTATAGGTTAGTGATATATTCACAAAACAATTGAAAAAAGTGTTCTGAATGCAGCGACAGCACAATATGTGTATGTGTATACACATATTTCGAATGAGCGTACATTTACCTAAACAAAGAGCCTACATCTGTATTCTCTTTGGCGATTCGTTTTTGAGGCACGAGTGGCATATCTACATTTGTATATATAAAATATCATTGGTGCAAATATGAAAAGGAAATAAAACAGGAATTACTGTTCGTAGTATAATATTAAAATTAATATGCCAAAAACATCAGAAAATTATCTGTCAAATTCGCATAACAGCAGCTGTCATTTAGGACACTTTCGTATTAATGACAACCGTGCGTTTTTTTTATACGTCGATGAATTGGTATAATAAGAAGATTGTATTGCATTGACACACTATCCAATAGAAGAAATACCTTCGAACATTGGTAGGTTTCGCCGGCCAGTAAACCGCTATCCGCAGTCGACCCAGCACGTTCACGTCGAATCTGCCGCCATCAGTCGCCACCAGCGTGTTCTCGTTCAGATCGGCTGCAATTGAAAACATTACAGATTATTATTTATATCTGAAATTACTTTGTAATTTAATTTTAATTTGTTTAAATATGATAATTGGTAAATCTACACTAGAACTTTGTACACTTTATAATCAATAATGTATGTAGTAGTGCCTAAAATGATATTTTTGGAAATTGTTTACTGTTCCACGTAGGGCAGGCTTAGCCTAGTGTGGGGACTAAGGTAATCCTTTATAAATTGCAATGATTTTTATGGTACTAAAATTATTTATTTTAACTATTTAACCACGATCCCGAGTACAAATGAAAATTGTTTTGTTTTTTTTTTCTAAACGAGTGAATAGGCTTTTTCTGGGCAAGCTCGCTCCATCTTAGAGCACGTCTCTTCCATTAGGATAGTCTGTGCTCATGAACAAGCCAATCAATCATTATTTTAAAAAAACTCTTATACCCGGTAACTTCACTAGCTTCAGTGCCCTCATCCCGAAACACAGTACGAGTCTCTTAGTCAACTTTGAACTATGTAGGTCTACTCACGACTGTGGTAAGCCTCTTCCAAGGCCTGGTTGTCGCTGGCAGAGAATCCCCTCCAAATCGAAGTGCCTTCGAAGTCTACCCGGTAGAACCAATGGTGTTTTACAGGAGTATACTCTGTCGTGCCTCGATTCTGCAATATTACATCACATATTAATAATATCATCATCAGCTCAATGAACGTCTCCACCGAAGGGGACGAGCCTACCCGTACGCGGGTGTATAGGCCGTAGTCGTCCACGCGGGCCTAGTGCGAATTGGCCGACTTCACGCCCAACCTTTGAATCTCTTCGCAGGCGTGCGCAGGTTTCCTCACGTTTTTCTTCACCGTAAGAGCGTCGGATAACGTACATAAATTCGAAAACACATCCCTCTGGGTGTGGACTGTTGCCCTCCTAACCATTGAGCCACCGACGCTCAATCATCAATACCGCAATTACAGTAATTTTGCTTCGTCACAAATACTGCAACAGAACATAACGATTCTGTCTTAATTTTCTGCCACGTACGACAAAACTGTGGAATGAACTTCCACTGGATACATTTGCCAGAGTGATACGACTTGGCGTCCTTCAACAAAAGAGCGTAGACTCTTTTAATGGGCCGGTAACGCATTTCTGGTACCTCTGGTTTTGCAAATGTTCATGGGCGGCAGTGTCACTTACCATCAAGTGAACCTTATGCTTGCTAGCATTAAATAAATAAAGCTCAAGCTTTGGTCCCAGAGGGGTAGGCAGATACGATGGACGCCACTTTGTGCGGTCCAGACTTACTTCCCTCGCTTTATGATGGATGTCATCAATCTTTTCAAACTAGCTCTTTTATTCCTTTTGCTTGGAACCCCAGCCATCTTAAGGACTTAACCAATTTGGCCAAGGTAAGTCCTTCTGAGTCGTCCCCGCCTCGTGTACCCTTCCACATTCGCACAATGAACCTGCTTTGCTATTCTCTTTTCGCTCATACGCTCCAAGCGCCCATACCATTCTAACATACCTCTTTCTACTTTTAACACTACACCTACCTTCAGACTTAGCCTTCTGTTCAATAAAAAATATCCGTGTGTTGTGAGATATTAAGGCTCAAATTATGATTGAAATATATCCAATGCCTCTAATTGGGTTTAGAAAAAGATTAATAGTTTATAAGAAAGAAATGGTACCTCAGTCAAAATGGCGACTCCATCGTTCTCTTCATCCATCGAACCTTGTAAATTTACTGTAACATCTTTTTTCAGGTCTTCGTTAGCACGAGCAGTAGGACTAACACCGCTTCTACCAGACTCTTCGGTGTCCATTGCCTTTTTAAATTTAAAATCAACTCTGTCCAGTTCAATTTTGTTTATAATACGAGTCTCTATGTTGCAACAATAAACGCATTTATTTATAGCCGTTAGAAATTCGTCACTGTCGTCCGTATCTTTAGATTTAGTTTCCTCTAAACTCTTGGCGTTGTCATTACTATTATAATCGTTATTATGAATCTTTTGATGTACTTTTATATTAGGTTTGATTTCACCATTATCGTACTCTACAGTGAAATAATTAACGGATGTAACGGTTTGATCTTTGTTTGGCGCAATATTTTGGATGGATGTCAAATCATGCATTAGTTTTAAGTTTGCAATGTACACATCGGATGGAATGTTATGAGTGTGAGAGTGATTTTGTGTGGATGTAAAAAAATCATTAACGTCTTTTGTATTTTGCGCGATACGATTCCCTTTTTCATTGTCCATTCTATGTGAAGCGTGTCTGTAATGGTTTTGACTTTGGCTCAACTCAAAAAAAGACTTGCCGTGATCAGTTTTTGCCGGAGATTGGAAATAACTAGCTAATCTATTGAAACTTTTATCTTCTGTGTTCTCCTGCCCAGCCGATAGGAAACTAATAGGATCTGGTAATGGAACTTTGGGAGTTTCAATTTTGTTATCCGGCGTACCAATCAGGATGGTGTTGTCTCTTTCTTAACTTCAGCATTACTAAACAAAGAAGAGGCTAGCGCATCGCCTGCCTCGTGACCCCTACTTAATACCGATGGAAAATTTGGCAGTTGCTCAGTCAGAAGGTTTGTTTGTTCCGTTTTCGGGGGATGTTGTTATTGTGTGAGCTAAATTTGACACATTACTAAACGTAGTAGTCGTCACCATTCGCGTTTGTGTCGATGTTTCAGGTATGTACGGGGTATTAATTTTATCAGTATCGCTATCTTTGTCAGCTGGGTCTTGGAGAGCCCCATCACCCATTCGCTTCTTGTATTCATCCTCGAATCCCGGAGGCACTCTCATTGCGGTTTCAGGTGACGACACAGGATAAGGCACAACCGAAGGAGACGTTAGAGAATTCCTATAATGCGCTTCTACTGCATAATTTCCTGTATCAAAATATGACGCTATGGTCATAGCCGGACTTGTGGATGTGGTTATGTCGAAAATATTTTTTCTGCGATTCCAATACTTCGTCATTCCTATCAACAGTTTCCTCCATTTGTTTAAACTTTTCCACTCTGTTTGTAAACGAATCTAATTCTTGCACAGGATCCTCGGAGCTTCTTTCCCTTTCTCTGTATTCAATTTTGTCGTCATCTGTTTCAGAAGGTTCAATGACAAACTCCTCATAAATTGGAAAATCCTTTTTCGCATCTTGTTCTATAGAATGCACGTCTAATCCACCAGTTTCATCTGATTTGGTTTCATCATCATCCTCCGCTGGCGGTGCTGATGGTATACTCATTTGGCTAGGCAATATACTAGGCGTGTCTTCTTGAGAACTCTTGAATTCAGCTTTTAACTCATCACTTGCATTATTTGGTATATTTTCAAAGAACATTGAATTGCTACCATAGAAGCCTAAAGAGGTAGGATCTACTTGGAATGTATAGGTGTGGTCAACAGTAGCTTCTGAGTAAGGAATGCCTTTTGTAGACCATCCATAATCTGATTCGATTATTGCATCTGCATCTTTTAACAATTCCGTGGCAGATTGCCCTTGAATTGCTTCAATGGTTTCTTCTGTTATATGAGAAATTTCTTCGCATTGCCTTATATCGAAATCAGTTCTGTCACTAATTGGAACATTAGTCACAGCGAATGGTGCTACCACTGGATTGGATAGCTGTATGGGGGATGTAATGTTCTCTATGAGTTTTCCCGTAAGACCTTCCACTTCCTTTTCATCAGGCTTTTCAATTTCCCTGCAAGTTTCACATATGCTCAATTCGGAAATACCGTCATTTTGTTCATTCGAAGGTAGGATAATTTCAGCAGTAGAGTCCTGTATAAAATTGACATTATTGGATTCATCTTCAATTATATCTTCAATATTCGCCCGTATGGTTTCACTTTGCAAATCTGACATTTCTTTTGTTTTCTCAGCAAGAATGTTCGACAAACCAAAGAGGGGGACAGAGGACATAGCAATTGGTTCTTCAGTACTTATCAACTGTGCAATCTCACTTTTTATCTGACTTACATTAGTATTGTCTGCACCGATGTTGTTTAAATCTTTTGATTTTGTGAGTGAACACCCCAAAATAATCTTGAACGAAGTGTTTTGTTTCAGATCCCAATATGTCAGTATGATAGTCAATAGTTTTATCAATCTGACACTGTTCATTTGTATGCATAGTTTCACCAGAAACAGTACAACTTTGAGAAAAACTATTATCTGTTAATATCGGTTTATTATCGATACTTTCCGCTAGTAAGCTTTCGCTAGATAGTTCCAAGTTCCTAAAATTATCAATAAAGTCACTTTTAGGAGCTTCAGTCTGAGGCTGTTGATTGTCGAAAAAATGTTGGGCTGATACAGTGTCAAGTTTAGCTTCCCCAGTATTGATTTGTTCGTTATTGTTAACAGAGTCAATGTTTTGTCCAAAAGCATCAACGGGGACAGCGGAAGCTTCATTTGCGAATAAATTATAAGCATTGTAATTAATATCAATAGAACTTGGTATGCTAACATTGTTTGTCACTTGGCTTGCAGAATATTCAAACAAGTTTCTTTGACTATCTCTAACTACTTGTACATTTAAACTTTCAGAGTTTATGTGTTGATTACTTTCAGATGCGTCTTGATAAATATGGGCCTGATCTTTAGGAATGTTATCATTACCCGATAATTGAGAAATGTAATTAGAATTATGATTTTGTCCACCCACGCTTGAGGAGGCCAGTTCTTGATTATCAGGGGACGTAATTGGTCTATAAGAGTATTGTGAATTCAAGCAAGGATCATTCGTATAATTGTGATGCTTATGCGGCCCACATTGTTGGTCACTATAATGAATAACACTCTGATCATAATTTTGAAAACCATAAGCGTTACTATAAATGTTCTGATATTGAACTTGACTGTTATAACTCTGACCATATGCTTCTACATTTGGCACATATATCTCCAAGTTTCTTTCCTGAGTTGTAATGGCTGTATTAACATTTCCTTGCGTGTACTGATAAGGTACATTGGCTTGGTTATTAGTAGGCTCTTTCTTCGTATCATTGTAGGCAGGATCGAAGAATGATGTCACGCTATTTTGAATCTTATTGATATCTATGGCACCTAGCTTAGATTTTAAAGATCCAATAATACCGAAACCTGTGGACTCCTGTTTTGGCGGTTCGTAATTAGTTTGCTCGAATGATTCATTTCGCGGTCTGCTCAAATCAAACGCAGTACTATAATCTGGTTGTACGTAGCTTTGAGCTTGATTGTTGATTTGGGATGTAATAGCAAATGATGTATATGATGACGTCAGCTCAGCAGGTTTGCTTATATCAAACGGAACTGACGCCGGTTCACTTGGCACTTGTTGTTCACCAAGTTTTTGCTGATCTGGAGTAAATAAGGCACCTTCAAAAGCTCTCGTTTCAACACTCGGTATAACAGGCTTAACATTGTTACTTATAGCTCCCACTCCTTCGATCGGTCCTGAGTAATACTGCGGCCTCTTCTTCGTCATCCTATAGCTGACACCAGTAACTTTTGGCGGTTCTGGAACAGGTTTCCCCACATCCGCCGTAGAAACGCTCTGACCAAAGTACTGATCTGACGGTGGCATATTTAAGTCTGCGTTCACAAGCTGTATTTGTTGGAGTCTGCACCATACTGGATTGAAGAAAGGCTGCACAAACTTTGAGTTCTGACGGAGAGTTCGACGTCATATTGTTTGAAGATGTCGTAGCATAACCGAGTTATTGACTTGGTCATAAAACTGTTGAAATTGTTTCTGCAATGTTAGGTGAACGAGCATCGCTAGGTAAGGCACTTCATATTGACCGTTGATATGTGCTGGATTGAACGTTGGGAAGAGTCATGTGATCAGGCAGTGCAAATCCACCGGGTGAGATGGATAACGGGGCTTCGTTCTGGGGGGGCGCCGGCGCGTTCTGACCAAGTCCCGCAAAAATCGGATGTTGCGAATGAGAGTACGCTCTATGATGGGCATCACTCAACAACGTGTCGTAAGTTTTGTGATTGGAAACGGTCGAGTAGGTAGATTTGAATTGTACGAACGCGGAATGCACCGTTGTTACTTGAGCATCTTCAGACTTAGGTGCATCATATCCTTCTGCTTGAGCATCGGTTCCTGTAGAGTTTTGAAATGAATCTGTCAAAGGCGGAGGCATAAATATGTTCTCCGTTGCGAATGTTTGTGATTGTATTTGCGTTCTGATGATCGGTTGATTAGCACCAATCCTCCTGGCCACGGAAGGCGGTAAAATGGCTTTCCCAACCGACGGAACGCTGTCCCTCCTTGTCAAATTTGAAAACATCGGCGGCGGTGGGATAATTCCGGATTGCTGTGCATTCCCCGCATCTTGCATCACTGGAAGCACTTGATCTGTATTTGCTTCGGTGTTTTTAACGTCGTAGAACGTCGGTTCTTTTTTCACGGGCACTTGAGCAACGTCTTGCGATTCCATGGGGTTGAATATATTATAGTCCTTCGGAACTGTTTGATCGTTGCTTGTCGTTTTATCGACGTCCTTAACAACTGCTATGGGTACTTGTTGATATGTATCGTTCGGATTGAATGAATGCGCGCTCGCTTGTTGTCCTATAGGATTTTCTCTAACGTCTAAATTTTGAACTGGTACATTATTCGAACTGAGCCCTGGAAACGGTGCGTACGTTTTCTTCCTCGTATTAATTCTGAAGTTACTTGTACCTGCAACAAACAATAAACATAATTCAGTATTGTATGGCGCAAAATGCGACCGTTTCCTGCACTTAATAATTGGGTGCATGAATATGGATGTCTCGTTTGCATTCGTATTTATGGTAGATTCTAATTGGTCTTACGTTCGATATAGGTTTGTGGTTTGCGGGCATCATAATTATCTCCCAACATAGACAGTTGGACTATGCCTTGCAATTCAAACTTGTAGGGGATTATTGACATAGCCTGTCCCAAAGTCAAAAGTCATAGTTAAAATTCATTGATGCAATTTTGACTGAACAATAATTACATCTCTCATTTTCTCTCTATCGCAATGCACCGCTGGACATAGGTCTCTCACCCAATTTTATTCCGGTCCACGGCAACAAGTCAAAAACAAAACACAATTAATTTCAAATTACCAAGTTACAAGTATTACAGGCTGAATGCTTTCATTGGTACTAGACAGTGCTATGCGAAAGCCTGTAGCTATTTATTGTGGCATTAAGAATATAAATCACTATTATATCATCATGAAAAGCTACTAAATCCTCTGCCTAATTACTCCCACGCGGACTGATCCCTAGCAGCCGATATCCAAATGCTACGCGCCACCTTAACCAGGACATTGGTCGTTATTATTACTTATATTGGCACGTGTACTGTAGGACGCCCTCCGGAGCAATGGACCGACTTGTAGTCTGGATGATAAAAACGGATCAATGATCGAGACATTTGACGACCCATGTGGGTGTTCACACTAAGGGTTCGATCCCCGGGCATTACAAACTTTTGTATGCATGAACATGTCTGTTTGTAATAGTCTGAGTGTTTCTATGTATAATATCTATGTATCTACAAAAAAATATGTATAAGTATGGTTATTAGTCATTGAGTACTCTACAAGCTTCTTGCTTAATATGGGGCTAGGTGGCGCTGTGTGAGTGTCAGCGGATATTTATTTATCTATCGCAAAATGTGGGACTATATTCAATAGTGGACTGCAATAAGTTGAAGATACACATTTAAGAATTGTAAATACATAATTTACGCGTATAATCCGAGTAAGGGCAGGTCAACCGCTGTCGATTTTATAATGTTTTCCCATTAAATCAGTGACTCAATTGGTGTCACGCGCACAGGGCAGACCGGTTGGCGTTGCACGCATTTGTGTGCATATACGTTTATGTTTGTATGACATCATTATAATAAAATAAATATCCACTGACATCCACACAGCGCCATCGAGCCCCAAGTTAAGCGTGAAGCTTGTATTACGGGTACTAAACAATTGATAAACATACTTTTTTTGTTTGTTTTTAAATATATACATATTATACATAGAAAACACCTAGACCAATACAAACAGACATGTTCATGCACACATTTTTTTTTAATGCCCGATGTGCCTGGAACCCCTGGTGTAATTTTTTCCTTTTTTCAAAAAAACCTTTTTTCATAATGAAATAGTAAAAAAAATAGGAAGGCCAGGCCTGAATGCCTGGAATCCATACACAATTGTTGTTTCTGGTAAAACTAAAAATTGGTATACGGATTATTCCGTCATATAGTCAGCACTAAAAAGGCTTGCATCATTTTTTTCCTGGAAATCGGCCCCCAAAATCTTAAAAGAGGGATTAAAATTTTTATGGGACTTTTCGCAGTTTTCTGGGTGGGAAGCTAATATCGACAGAAAATACGTATAATATCATCTAGCAACATAAAATAATATTCTTTTTAATCGTAACCAGGAAAGGGGGACTGTATTACTCCAAATTAAACATAAGCGAAGCCGCAGGCCACAGCTAGTATAGATATTAAACAACGGATAAACATACTTATATACTTTCAATCAATGGTAAATCGTGATGAATAGAGTGCTCAGCACACGACTCAATATAAGCCGCGGAAGCTCTTTACAAAACATTGAATAATTATAATGCCCTTCTTAACAACTGAGGTCGGTAATGGCGTGGGAACATATTAGATGAGGTACACATGGTACCTTAACCTTACACTTAAAATGCTTTTGGGTCTAGATAACCCACGTTATAGAAGCATATTGTCATAATCTCCACTCTTAGCGGACGGATTAGTGATAGCAATACCTATTAAAGGTTAGGTGTAATCAGCGATCACTGTCTCATGTTCTTTGCTGAACTTAGATAAACAGTTAACTAGATACAAAATCTCATTAAAAAAGTCTGCCCATGGTATCATTTTGGGCAGAATTTTTATTCATAATTACGTCGCTCGCTACATGTCATAATGACAGTCGAGTGTGCTTGTGCTTTTGATTTTGTACTCTTTCTATATCGCGTTGAGGTCAAAATTTAAATTAATAATTTTAAGTTCAAAATATAATTGGAGTTTTGTTTGTTCCTATGGTATCCGTGGAAAGAGTAGTTATTTACTTAGACTAGGAATGACATCTGCCGAAATGATTGCATTATCATCAGCAAAAAGGACCATCTGTTGCCGTATAATTCAGGAGATCATTCATGAAAATCACAAAGTGGATAGGCCCTAAAATTGATCCTTGTGGTAAACGGTCTTTTACAGAAGTCAGCTTTGTTTTATAAGTATTTTAAAATTTGAACAAAGTTCTCATCAATATTAAGTGTTGCTTTATTTGGAGCTAGCGCTGTTTGAATTTAGGTCGGCATTCATATATTTAATGGTGATATAAAAATCAGGATATATGGCACAGAACAGTTCAGAAGCCTAGCAGCGGACTGCGATAGGTTTATTATATAACAACACATCCAAAAACCACGACTCATGTGAACCAAATCTGACACAAGCAATATATACACACCTCTTAACATTTCACGCATGTATGTATAATGATTATGGCAAAATTATAGGTTCATGTAACGTTACATTATACCAAACATCGACTATTAACGAAAACTTATGTTGTGTCTATATTAAATAATTGTATGATATTAAATTATGGTATAACAAGGCACAATACTGAAGTTACGATTAATAAATTTATATCCCAAGACTTTCACACTTTTATGAGCTTGATTGTGTAACGGCTTATGCATCAGTTATGCAATTATCCAAAAGTTGTTTTTCGGATGGATTGCAAGAAAATGTTAGCCTAATTTCCTTCATCTTAGGGGCATAAGTCGTTGGTCTCGGGAAGATAGTCGTTAGAAATAAACCGACTCACTTTGGCGAGTTACGGCCTAATTACATAACCATGCTCAGTGGCGGAACAAGGCCTGAGCGATACCCCCCCCCCCTCCTAATGGGCCTTGTTTGAAATCACTTAAGATGAATGATTCAAAAACACAGCACATTGATAATAAAGTCTCCAAGTTACGTATATGTTGATCTAAATAAAAATATTAAGTCATGTTTGTGACTGATTAAGAAACTAAAAACAGGGTAAAACATAGACTAAGCTAAGACTAGGCCCGCACCTAGATTGGACCTTGCTACGCCATTGACCATGTTGGTAGCTCCATTTGACGTTCGTGCCTTTCGCAGAACTTAATTTAATAAATTATTTTATAATTTGTAACAAGGCCCGTGCTCTGCAGTAGGACGACATGCGCTTATGATGAATTAATTCTCACCAAAAAACACTATCAGTGATAAAAAAAATATTAAAAAAAATATCAACTCACCACCAATCGGAGGCTCTCGCGGAGGCGGCGCCATATCTTTCTGACTATTTGCGCTTAACTCTACCCCACTCGCCACAGGCGCCACACTACCCCTTCCAGTATCCACCTCCTGATAACCCGTACTCAGTCTACCATCAGGCGTTTGCTCCCTGCTCTTATAACTCAGCATATTTGAGAAAGAGCTGAACACAGCGCTCGCCACTTGAGGCAGAACCGTGGGTAATTGCGAGAAATTCTGCGCTATATCCGCCGTTATACTTTGCTGCACTTCCACGCTAGCTTCCTTTTCTGGTTCGTTTAGATTAACTTCCTCTAGATTCTCCTCAGTCGCTTGCAGGTCCGCTTGAGGGTCTGTTAACGTATTGAGCGGAGCGCTCACGTATCTGGTGCCTTGGAGACGCGCAAAGTACTCGTTAACATCGAAGTCGTCATCGGTTTTGTCGGAAGCTTTCGATACAGTCGTTCTCGACTGATCGGCGGTTTTCTCGACATTCTGGTGGGATAACGGATTGGTAGTAGGTGGCGCGTTAGCAATGTTTGAACTTGTAAAGGAAGTGTTTGAGCTAGTGTTTGCAGTATGCGCCAGGGTAACAATCTGAGACCAGATTGATGGTCTGAAACAAGGAAACCATTTGTGAGATCATTGCAATAAAATATTGGTTGATTTTAAATCAGGAAAATGTATGACCTGTATTTATGTTAACACTACAAAAAAAGACTCAAGCGTTGGTCTTTACTTAAATAGAGTTAGAAAGGGATGCCGATATTTATCGTTTATAGCGCTATTATCTTTCTAACTCTAAGTAAAGATCAACACTTCAGTCTCATTCTAGAATACGGGCCTAAGTCTTTTAATACGTCTTTCGAAGTCAATTTATAAATCTGTATTTATAATACCAAAGTGTCTAATATTTCTTACAATCACAAATTAGCATACAGATATTTATATGCGATAACATAATATCTGTGTATAAGTTTGCCATTGTTGTCATACTGTTAGTTGTATACATACTGTATGTTTTCCAAATAAAATAAAGTAGTACCTATAATTTCACCGAGATCTTAGCCTATCTCTAAAACTACCTACACCTTCTGCCTTCGTAACGAAAAGTGCAATAAGTTGGGTTTTTGTACAAATTGACTTGAGACCTTTTCAAAATACATTAATACATTATAACTTACAATAAAAAATACAAAATAGAACATATCTATGGATTCAATGAATTCATAGATTAATAAAATAACGAACAGTTAATTATCTAATTTTGATAATTGATAAAAGCTCTTTAATTCACCGAAAATTGTTAAGATACTAAAAAGGCGTATGAGTCTAAAACAAAGACCTCTTTTTCCTGATTAGATATAAGTCATAAGTAATTTGCCCATAAACCCGACTTATTGCACTCTTCTTTTCAATCCCAATCGAATCGTTGCCCAATCGAAGTGTTCAAATACCACAAAACTACGCAGAATGTGTCACCATCATCCTACTTACTAATATGTTTGCACATTAACAAAGCTGTACTATATCTTATCGGTAACTTTTAACATGTTTGTTTTCAATAATCGACGGACACCAAACCCAGTTACCCACCTCAGTTTAAAGTACAAAGGTATTGCAAAATTTGTACTAATGATACTTACTCGTATATGGTATGAGGTACGCTTGGTCTCTCTAAGGGTGAAATCAGTAATATATCCACAGACATTCACATAGCGCTCATCAATGATATTCTGTATATATAAAGGTAGACCGGATTCGGGTCGTTTTTGAGGCACGGATGGCGTCCGTGCCTTAAAAACGACCCGCCGAAGTGAGTACAGTTTGTACTCTTATGTAAATATGTTCGAAATTCGAAATATGTGTATGTTTGCTGTCACTGTATTCGGAAC
The DNA here is from genome assembly GCA_019425675.1 of Leucinodes orbonalis. NCBI lineage: Eukaryota > Metazoa > Arthropoda > Insecta > Lepidoptera > Crambidae > Leucinodes > Leucinodes orbonalis. The sequence goes on from PQWD01012352.1 coordinate 22,828, forward strand.
AATTTTTTCGATTGTTTTGGGAGCATATCACGATTCCATACTTTTTTACATCAATTGGGGTTACCCGCTATCTCTTAAAACAGTGTTACATTAATATAAGTTTCTTTTTTCTGGTACAAAAATGCAGACGTATCATTATAACAATACTGTTTTAAGAGATTGCAGTAACTCCCCAGAGAACCCGGAACCCTTGGTTTCGTAGCCGACGTCTGGACGTTACACCAAATGGAGTGGAGTCACCGAAAGTGGAGTTGGTTTAGGTCAAAAATATTTTTAATGACATTTAGTGAACGCGACGGTCAGTTCGCTCACCTGGTGATAAGTGATATGCCTGATCATGACAGAGTGTTCAAGGAATTTGATAATAGTATGTAGTCGTTATTTTCCGTTTACACTCCCCCAAAATGGGGGAGACCCATGTCCAGCAGTGGACTGCGATAGGTTGAAGAGAGACAGAGAGGCTGTCCTGCGTCCGTCACCCGAGACGACATACATATATGGCCTCTTATACCCGATAATGTCACTAGCTACAGTGCCCTCATCCCGTAACACAAAGAGCATAACACTCCTGTTTCACGGGACCATATCTGGCACTGCGGTGGTACCTAGACGACTCAGTATCGAGTGCACCACTTAAAGTAGATTTTAAGGACCAAAATATTGAAAGCTTCGAACCTTATCACCTTGTTATGATAACCAGACGCATCTCCTTTCGCTGATTCGACTGCACTTGTTATAGAAAGTGGTGCAGTCTATCACGCCGGCTTGTCTGCCCACACGTTTTAGCTAGCTAGACTTGTCTTACTAGTACTATTAATGAGCACTAGGTACTTACAAAACAGGCTAACACCTAACTATTAGGTACTAATTTATTTATTGCGACGTTTGAGCAGGGTGCTTGGTATGGTTTGATCTCAGTGCAGCTGTGTGCATGAACCAGTTTGTATTGGTCTGGGTATTTCTATTTATAACATATATTTATTTTAAATAGTGTACGAGTATGTTTATCCGTTTAGTGCCCATATTACAGGCTTATACTTAATTTGGGGCTAGATGGCGCTTTGTGAAAATCAGCTGTTTTTGTATTAACATGGCATGGCATAGTAAAATTACGTGGTATAAGAGACCTAACATCTGTTGTCTCAGGTGTCGGGCGCAGTGCGGCATTGATGGAGGGTGATAGCTGTTTATCATTTGTTTTGTTTGTCTCCGTCAATGCCGCTCTGTCATGGTCAGGCGTATCACTTACCATCAGGAGAGCGTCCACTTCGCAACATAATGAAATGGCATTCACATGGTAACCCTTTGGAAACGAGTAAAACATTTTTTCATTTTCCACATAGATAAGATACGCAACACCACACCCTGTAGGGTTTGGCAACTTACGAAACCGTGCCAACGGAGTACGCAAATAGCAAATGCTGCAATACCAAAGAGGTTTCACATAAAAATGGGCATAGTGACTAGTGCGCTCCGTTGACAATCGTCGGAGCCATGTAACTATCGCTATGGTCCATAATCAGATGGGTGACCGAGAAAAATATTATATAGAGTCCATCCGTGCTTCGGAGGTCCACGTTAAACGGTTGTTCCCTGCTACTATCTCATGATAGTATTTTCTTAAAAAAAACTAGCCATGTTTTATAACATCTGGGGGATTACCGCAATCTCTTAAAACAGTATTACAACAATAATACTTCATCTTTTCTGGTGCAAAAATGCTGAAGCATCATTATAACAATACTGTTAAGTTAAGAGATTGCGGTAACACCCCAGCTACATGCCAAAAAAAGTTCCGTCAAAATACGTCCGGCCGTTTCAGAGATTACCTACCCGGAACAAACAGACAGACAAAAATAAATAAAAAATGTTTCTTTGGTGTATTTACCGTATATATTCATATGCATGATGAAAAATATGGTTATATCAATATTACCAACAGACACTCCAATGTTATTTATTGTATAGATAAAGGTTACATATATGTAGAATAAATAAATAAATAAATCTCACGCCTTGGTCCCAGAGGGGTAGGCAGAGATGGAATGCCACCTTGCGCGGTCCTGATATACTTCCCTTGATTAATTCATATCCATCAATCTTTTTCATACTAGGGATGTTAAAAAATAATCGATTGTTTCTTATATATAATCGATAATTATTTTTCATATAATCGATTTTTTTATTATCGATTTTTAAAGACATCATCATCAGCTCATTAAACGTCCCCACCGAGGGGCACGAGCCTACCCGTATAGGGTGTGATTAGGCCTTAGTCATCCACGCGGGCCCAGTGCGGATTGGACGACTTCAGACACAACCTTCGAATCTCTTCGTAGGCGTGCATGAAGGTTTCCTCACGATGTTTTCCTTCACCGTAAGAGCGTCGGATAACGTACATATATTTTCGAAAATTCGAAAACAAATTGGTACGTGTCGGGATTTGAACCTCAGCCCTCCTGGTTAAAGACATATTAACCGATTATTAATAAATCGATTAATAAAAAACGGTGCCATCTGTAGTTATGTCGGCGAGTTAAGTAGTTTTCAGTTTAGTGAGTGAGATCTGAGTTATTACAGTTGTTGGTAACCAACAATAAAGATGTCTTCTAACCGTGAAACACCTAAAAGCGGCTGGCGAATTTAATCCGAAAGCATTTAATAACGAAAAAAGATGCTACCACAGCAATATACATGTACTGTTCGAAAGAATTAAAAACTTGTAGTAATATTCCATTTTAAATCTGATCAAATGTTAAAATGAATCTCTTAGCTTTTCTATTGGAATATGAAAAGCATAGAGAATTTAAATAATAGAAAAGATCGTTTTTTTTTTCGAAAAAATCTATTATTTATTTTCATTAAATCGATTATTGATAAATCGATTAATATTTAATCAAATAAAAACGATTTTTATTAAATCGATTCCTTTCCAATCATCTCACATGAAGTGACATCTCACTTTTCAAAAAATGATGTGTTTTGGTAGAGCATTATATTATTCTATCCATCTAATATTTCCACTGTTAGTATAAATTGCAGCATGATCATCGAGGGGCATGAGCTTAACCGTATAAATTGTTTGGGCCTCAGTCGTCCACGCGGGCCCTGTGCGGGTTGAACGACTTCACACACAACCTTTGAATCTCTTTGCAGGCGTGCGCAGGTTTCCTCACGATGTTTCCCTACACCGTACGAGCGTCTGATAAACTTACATATAATTTCTCAAAGACATTGGTACATAGTGGAATTTTAACCTGCATCGAAGACAACACCACACCACTGGGCCAATATATTACGTATATATATTAAGATAATAGATTGTATATTACCAAAATATTTCGTTACCTATTATTGGAAAATATAAAGCTGATTATTATAGTTAAATAAACTATTTATTTATAATTAAATATATCCGAATAGATTGCATTGTTGAACTCACAATAGATTCGTCAAGCTGCTACCCTATGCCGTGACGTCAGAGTCAATTATGTTTTGACAGATGATGAAAAAAAAACAAAATGGATAACGTATTTTTAATACTGCCTTGACTTGAATGACTGCCCGTTCGAATGGCGTTATGTAGAATGTAACAAGCTCGCAGGAGATTTTCGGCACCCGATTATAATAAATAATTATCGACATTCACGAAGCGCCATCTAGCCCCAAACTAGCCTGTATTTCTTCATTCATATTGACATTTCGTCAGAGAGCGTCGGTGGCTCAATGGTGTGGACTGTCGCCTTCTTACCAGGAGGGCTGAGGTTCGAATCCCGACACGTACCTATGTGTTTTCGAATTTTCGAAAATATATATACGTTATCCGACGCTCTAACGGTGAAGGAAAACATCGTGAGGAAACCTTCATGCACGCCTGCGAAGAGATTCAAAGGTTGTGTGTGAAGTCGTCCAATCCGCACTGGGCCCGCGTGGACGACTAAGGCCTTATCACCCTATACGGGTAGGCTCGTGCCCCTCGGTGGGGACGTTTAATGAGCTGATGATGATGATGATGATTGACATTTCAAACACAATGTATACTGTTCGTGAATAAATTAATTGAATTGAATTGTAATATGAGAAGTACCCAGAACAAACAGACACAAATATTTTGAAAATGTTGTTATGGTGTTTATACATTCATATGTATGAAGAAAGAAATGGTTAATTCAATATTACAAACAGACACTCCAATTTAATTTATATTTAATAGACAAAATATCTTAAGGTAAACCATTTAACTGCTAACGTGTAACATATAAATGAAATCGATATAGACAAGAATTTTGTTTACCTTTACCAACTAATGAAGTAAACATCAGAGGGACAGGTGTGCGAGCGAGAAGGATTATACTGTAGTACGCACATGGATGGCTTTATGCCAAATGTTACTATCGGCAGGTAAATAACACATAGGTATATTATGTTACGTAGAATAGCAATTAATCTTAATAATTTTATTTATTGCTGGCTATTTATAAATTAAAATAGTTCTGACCTAGTCAGCAATGTACTAAAAAATATACATTTCCTCGGACACACACACACACACATCGTCACATATATTTATATTCATAATGGATTTACTACTTTTGGGCTCAGTCTTTTCGATGGTGGTACGGGTTTAAAAAATACAATTATTAATATACATATTATCTCATACATTTAGTAAAGGCATGGCAATGCATGAATCATTATTAGTATTGTCTTACTCGTATATGTAACTATAACAACCGTAATATTAATCACATTTTAAATTTAACGTTAAACAACAAATCTCGTTAAGTAATAAAGTAAAAAGCACGTCTTAGAAAAAGTTATCGCAAGGCATGTTGAAATTAGCTTAACGTTATCGCTGGTTGTAGTAAGTTTTCGAAATCCAGTTTAGTCATACAAACATGAATGGGTTTAGAAAATAATTAAATTAACTAACAGCTGGCTCAAAACGTTTAAGGAAATTTCGAGATAGAATCTAAATACCAGGATAAATGGCAAACACTCTAGAAAACAGGTTAAAATATAAACTTTTGTGGAACTCCGTACCTGTTCGCGATAATGTATTAATAAATATGGCTTAAAACATGTGCTACTGTTTATTTATCATCAGACTACCCGTAAAGGGTGTTTAGGCCGTAGTCGTCCACGCGGGCCCTGTGCGGATTGGTTGATTCCACGCAGAACCTTTGAATCTCTTCGCAAGCGTGGGCAAGTTTCCTTCACCGTAAGAGCGTCGGATAATGTACATATAATTTCGAAAATGGAAACAAAATTGGTACGTGTTGTGATTTGAACCTGCACCCTCCAGTTCGGAAGGCAACACACGAATGAGCCATCGACACTCTAAATAGTGTGTTACCGTTAATTAAGGTGGTCTAATACAGCAGGAGACTGTTTGATTTCTACAATGATGATAAGCCAATTTTTTACACTCCATGTGAGTCATTCGTTATAGAACAAATGGAGTTCTTATCACTCGCCGATATCCTTTCCTATCACAGAGTTTGGTCATCACAGGAAACCGCCAGGCTAGGCGTGACTTAGACTACTTCAGCGGCGGTCCAAACTATAAGCCGATTTTGGTGTGTTGTTGAAAAGTTTGGTAATGCACCAGATTCCGGGTTCAATCACTCATTGACGACCCATTTGGTGTTGCGGTTGAGACGTCGCCTGCAACACCAAGGGTTCTCCGGGTTCGATCCCCGGGCAGTACATACATTTGTGTGCATGAACATGTCTGTTTGTAATGGTCTGGGTGTTTTCTATGTATAATATGTATGTTTTTACAAAAAAAATGTATATAAGTATGTTTATCCGGTGTTTAGTACCCATAAAACAGGCTTCACGTTTAACTTGGGGCTAGATGGCGCTGTGTGAATGTCAGTGGATATTTATATTATTTATTTATTATTATCACTATGCAGCAATGATAGAATGCTTCTTGTGTATTGTGAAGTACTAATGGGTTGAAAGGTGCAACAGGTAGCAAAATTACTGTGATTTGCAAGCCTTACGTCAAAATTTAGCACATGGACTGTAGTGTAAGCTTCATCGCTATTTTATTTCATTAATAAATATTTTTGATGATGATGATGATGAGACATTACAGTAGGCTTTCAAGTGTTGTATACAATCGTTTGAAACACACACAAAACACTCTTTCTTATTATTTAAACCACAGTTCAAAAGAAACACCGCAAAACAAACTGGAAACTGTTATCTATAAACAAACGTATGATTCCTTAACTTCGCAGAAATAATGATAATAAAAAATAGTGTCAAAGCTTGATGATTGAATGATACTATGACTGCCCTATAAAGATTCATAGAACTAGTAATGTAATGAATGTGCAAAACGATGACTCGATGGCGTAGCGGGCAGCTCGTTCGATTCACGATTGTGCAATCAAGCAACTATAGCAATAGCCAATAATCGATAGGTGACCGAAAAAATTTGCCCTCAACCCTTCATTTTACTTGGTCCCCGATTACCGTCGATAGTAGTGGGTTACATCCCCCAATTAGCTTTTGGGCAGCGTGAGAT
>PQWD01012353.1:0-39429 GCA_019425675.1 Leucinodes orbonalis
TGTGCTAAATCCGATTAATGTACTGCGGTGAATATGCACTGAATATTTTATTTGACTGGGGAAGCGGCTTTTTGGATTAAGGAGAACATTGTTTAGCGGCTGTAGTTTTTTGTTCAACGTTGGCTATGTTGATTTGTAGTTCGTAGTGATTTCTGTAATGAAAATTGCATCACTACTTATATCCTGCTGCCACAAACAACACAAGAATCAAGTTAGTAAAAAAGATGCTTATCTGCAACTGTTTGATTTGATAACTAGAAAAAGCCCCTCCAGTTTTCATGCCATTTAGGGAATTGTGGAATTCCAGATAGATATCTTTTATGTCGTAAGTGAACGGGACGTTCAGTTCGCTCACCTGGTGCTAAGTGATTGATCTGACCATGACTGATGCAATGTTAAAGGAAATAAATAACGTCATGTAGTAAATTTTCCGTCAACACTCCTGCGCCGTCACCTGAAACGACAGACAGGTCTCTTATACCCGCTAATTTTAATAAAGACACAAATATATATTTATAGGGATAAATAATTATTCTAAGTCTATATTATGCTGTCTGGAACCGTCACGCGTATTCACGTGATCATTTCATGCTGAAAAACGCGCGGCTCAACTTTTGGCCGTCGTCCATTAGTTGTTGAAAGAAAAAAGTTTTTTTGAATATCATAAATCTTGCGTACGTCGTGTGACGTCACAGAGTCCATGAGCTCGCTTCTGGGCGATTTGCAGACGCCATTTTGTGGACCTAATAATAGATAAATTACTGGAGCACGTAAGCAGTTGATAGTGGGTATCTATTGTGATGAAGCCATGGGACAGGTCGTCTCGAGACAAGTGGTTTTCAAGGATTATAATATTTATCAGCGAACGATAAGACCGCAAGCCGCAGTGAACAAAAGGAAAGCAATCCAGAAATTACGTATCATAGGCAAACGAACAATTCGATCACATATTTTTTTTCAAACACCAAACCAGTTACCCAAAAAAAATATTGTCAAAATTACATTTATTAACAGACCGAAATTCTGTACCTATTTTCATTACTATGCTATTAAGTACGATACCTATAGTTAACTTCGTAGCGCTCTTCATAGAGTCAATATTCTATATTGATTGATAGGTATAGTATATATCTGTGGGTTAAGCAGTGGGCGTTTTGAGCTGTAATATAAATAAATAAATATCCACTGACATTTACACAGCGCCATCTAGCCCCAAACGAAGCATTAGCTTGTAATATGGGTACTAAATAACGGATAAACATACTTATATATAGTTTGTCAATACATATATATATATATATATATATATATATATATATATATAATATATATATTATACATATATATAATATATATATTCTACACCTATCAATCAATATATGAATATTGACTCTATGAAGAGCGCCTACGAAAGTTAACTACTAGGTATCGCATAACTTAATAGCATAGTAATGAAAATAGGTACAGAATATCGTCCACATAAAACTTTTCTCGGTCTGTTAATAATGTAATTTTGACAATATTTTTTTGGGTAACTGGTTTTGGTGTTTGAAAAAAAATATGTGATCGAATTGTTCGTTTGCCTATGATACGTAATTTCTGGATTGCTTTCCTTTTGTTCACTGCGGCTTGCGGCGGCCATGATTGGAACCAATAAATTTCCATTTGTAATTCGATTTTATCGTTCGCTGATAAATGTTATAATCCTTAAAAACCACTTGTCTCGAGATGACCTGTCCCAAGGCTTCATCACAATAGATATATAGGTATTGCATAATTTAATAGCATAGTAATGAGAAAAGGTATAGAATATCGTCCACATACAACTTTTCTCTGTCTGTAAACTAGTACAGCACGTGAGTATTTTCTCAAGTTGTAGCGTTGTGACAGTGGATTAACGCGGGAGGTAGGGATTTCGCGTCGACCCACATAACGCGGGGTGATGTACCGGGTTTTTGTCGGGACTTAGTGGATCAACGTTGACGTTGAACGGGGCCGTCAAGTTACCGTCTACGAATTGTGGGTGAGATTTAAATGAAAACGTCAAGTCAGTAAGTGTGTGTGGTGGCGAATCGTTTTTGTAATAAAAATACGGGAGTATGATATAAATTTATAGGCTATTATGTAAAATTATAGAATAAAATAAAAAAATAATAGCAGCCTGATAATATAATAATAATAACCTACTTAAAGACTTACCTTGTTGCCATTATTTTTTTAATATACTATATTTAACGAAGTTTGGTGTGTAAATGTTAAAAAATATATGGGTGAATTAGCAAAATTATTTTAGCATCTACCATTATTATTTTAACTTCTTGCAAAGCAGAGAAACATTTAGACTTTTATGTTTCATTAACATTAAATAAAATATGAAAAATTTTACTGCTTCAAATTATTTTTATATAGCAGCCGGTATGAATTTTGGTGAAAATGATTTATGTGTTTGCCTAATGCGTGTCGTGTCATCCTAGCATACTTTAAACGCCTAGACGCGATGTGCTGAAGCTAGGGTTTCCAATCCGTCAGTTTGAAGTTTTTATTCCATATTTTCATTGCTCAAGCTTTTATACATAGCATCATAACCATTCGTAGTTAGATTAACTCATGAATGAATCCATTAATGCCCTTAGTTAATGCCTTATATACTTAAGAAAATAATGACATGAAAATGAAACATAAGATTTCTAATGAATTTCTAAATCGATCGCGAGGTACAACCTATCAAATATTTTTCATCGACCTTTGGCAATCTTCCATAGGTCTCTACCGCACTGAGATTAGGTATTGAATCTAGATTTTATTACTTCGAATTTACTGTTTATTGAAGTTGAAATAATTGAGCGTTGTGTTTCGTGTCATCGGTTCTACGCACTATGTGCCCTGCCCACTGCCACTTCAACTTGCTAATCCTGTGGGCTATGTCGGTCACCCTAGTTCTCCTACAAAGATCCTCGGTCCAGGTCTTAATAATAATGATATATAATATATTGATTATATAACGTTTTACCTGGTTTCCCTAAGGTAGGTACCTACTTATGCGCAACAATGGATAACGTCCCGGTCGGAAAACCTCTTGAACACATATTTGAGTAGCTACTTATGGAGTCATCCATCAGTTACGTCATACCATTCGGGGGAGGGCTGCACTTGGCGAGGAGTGATAAGGGTGGGGTCCTTAATTACGCAAGGTCACAAGTAAATGTGTAATTTTGTCTTAAAAATTTCATTTTCTGTTTAATTCAATTTTTGTTTTAATTTTATAAGGGATATTGTGTATATGTATAATATGTATGTATTTACAAAAAAATATACATTTATGTATGTTTATCATCTGTTTGGTACCCTAACTACAAGCTCCTCGCTTAACAAAGGGTAAGATGTTTAATTATTTGTCGGTAAAGAGAAGTGAGAAGATTCCTCCTCTCAAAACTGTGAAACGCGTTAGAGGCAATCAGGAAATCTGTAATATAGGAAACCTTACATTACGTTTGCACTTAAAAATCTAGAACTAATATGTTATGTAATATAGAATTAAACTAGTACATTTTTAAATAAGGGTTCTCGACGAAATTAGCGATGGAGTCATTAAGTGAGATATAACGCGCTTACTTCCTGCCCAAACTATTCGGTGACAACAAGGACGAATTTACTGCAGTGAACAGACACAACCCTGGGTATGGTTTTTTTTGAAGCTATAGTCTCTGGTAGTTGTCTCGTTTCAAGTGATTAAAAGAGAAACATAAAGAACACATAATGATCTTTCAAATGTAACTGTTCAAAGTAAACAAAATTTAATTTAATTTTAAACGAAAAATCTTTGATAAGTAATGATTAAAATAAATAGGATCTACGTCAGTGCTTTTTAAATTATTTTCAACGTATTCATTTCACTATAGGTACTAGACATAGATATGTTATATTAAACGTTATAAATTATTTGTCTTAACCTGTTTAGTGCCAGGGTGCCAGATAGAATAGAAAATTTGTTTCTGTGCAATACACAACTGGTGAAAAGGTTAATTTTGTCATTAAAAGAAATGCCTTATTCCTTTTTTTTCCACTATAATTAATCCCAGCCACCTAGCGGCCCTAACTCGAGCTGATATTTCGGGCGAACGTCGTTTGCTTGGTCTAGATATTATGTCATCCGTATTTATAAACGTGAGCGGAAATCTACGCCTCGTGTCATTGTCTGTTTGTCTGGTTCACATGTACAATAAACCTTGATTTCTAATGCGAACAGATTAACTGAAAACGGGAAAGACTGTTCGAATTATTGTCAACGACACTTCTATTTCAGTCTAATTCGAGTGCAGGAATTACACTTTTAAGCAGGCTTTTGCAAGCACTCAATCATAAAAATATGTACATTTTTTACAGTATTGAATGCTTTATTCACTTGAAAGCGCGATCTTTACATACGGACAATGTCATTATGAAGATCTGAGGAAGTTATACACGAATTAAATTAATATACTTCGCGCGTTCTTGGATAACATAGGTGTTAAACAACATATTTCTGTATCCCATTTTCTGATATCCCGCTCAGTCGCAAAGCACGCCCTTGGTTTGGTTCTGACTGTGTTCTGGCAGTGTCTAGGAAGCAGTCAACTTATCGAGCATGGGTTGAGGCGCGCGACAGTAAATTTCTTCCGCGTATTGTTAAGGAAAGGAAAGTGGCTTATAACTCCGCAAGTAACTGCTGTAAGCGTGTCCTCCGTAAAGCTCGCTATAATCACGTTGCTCGTATTGGCGCTAAGCTTGCATCATACCCTTCTGGTAGTAAGCAGTTTTGATCACTTTCCAAGACTGTTGAGTCCAACTTCTGTCGTCCTTCGTTACCAACTTTTGTTGAAGGCAGACGGTTCTCTGGCTCATACCGCAGCGGAAAAAGCTAATTTATTGGGCGCATTGTTCGCAGGTAATTTTGAGTTGAACCCTGGCGGAAAGACACCACCTTCCATCCCTCCTTGTGGTACGTTGATGCCCGATATCTCAATTCACTGCAGAGATGTGCGCAGGATACTTCGGGAACTGGACGTCAATAAGCCAGTGGTCCAGATGGTGTACCCGCTAGGGTCCTGAAATATTGTAGTCCCGAATTATCGCCTGTGCTTACAGGATTATTTGGCTTGTCTCATAGCTCCGAAACTGTGCCTCAGTGCTGGAAGCTAGCAAATGTGCAACCCGTACCTAAGAAAGGTAGTCGTGCCGATCCTTCAAACTATCGTCCTATCGCCATTACCTCTCTATTATGCAAAGTAATGGAGAGAGTTCTTAACACCAAATTGCTAGCATATTTAGAAAGTAATGATCTATTGAGTGACCACCAGTACGGCTTTAGGCGGGGACGTTCTACCGGTGATCTCCTTGTATATGTTACGGATACCTGGAGCGAAGCTTTGGAGAATCATGGCGAAGCTCTGGTTGTATCGCTTGTTATATCCAAGGCATTCGATAAGGTTTGGCATGCGGGCTTGCTTAACAAGCTTCCAGCCTATGGGATTCCTGTGGGCCTTTGTAACTGGATATCGGATTTCCTTAGTAATCGTTCAATCAGAGTGGTTTTGGATGGTTGCTCTTCCGAGCAGTATCAGATTAATGCCGGTATTCCTCAGGGATCGGTTCTCTCTGGGACGCTTTTCCTGCTCCACATCAATGACCTGCTTATTCCAGGTATTGTTGGCTATGCAGATGACAGTACTGTCTCAGAGAGATACTTTTCTGGTGCAAAGGCTTGCGGTGGTGAGGTTTAAACCTTGAGAAGGGCAATGGTGACGCGCATTGATCATACCTTATAATCAGTTGCTGCCTGGGTAGACGATAATTTGGTTGAATTTAATGCTGCCAAAACCCAGGCCTGTTTGTTTTCATCCAAAAAAAGTGCATTTAATACTATACCGTCTTTTCGTGGCACGTTTGTCCATCTAACTGACGAACTGAACATACTTGGCGTGGAGTTGACGAGTACTCTTAACTTCAGCAAAAACATTGAGTCCAAAGCTCAAATAGCCGCAAAAAAGTTGGGCATCCTGAATAGGGTGAAGCGGTACTTCAAACCTGAACACCTTTTGACTTTATACAAAGCTCAAGTCAGACCTAACATGGAGTACTGCAGTCACCTTTGGGATGGTTCAGCAAAATGTCATCTTGCTAAATTGGACTCAATCGATCGCAGAGCCAGAAAACTTATTGGCGATAAGGGACTCGTTAATTCCAAATTGCAAAGCCTATCCCACCGCCGTAAAGTGACATGTTTGTCAGTTTTTTACAGGCTCTTCTTTGGTGAGTGTTCTTCCGAGCTCTATGCATCCCATCGTCTCCCTTTCACCATAGGTCATCAAGGCGGACTGCAAAATTTCATCCATTTGTGGTTGACGTTCCCCGTATCCGGACTAAGCGTTTTGCATCTACTTTCATTATGCGTACTGCAAATGAATGGAATGAACTACCTGTATCTGTGTTTCCGGCCACATACAACCCCGTGGCATTTAAAAAACGAGTGAATAGGCTTCTTCTGGGCAGGCTCGCTCCATCTTAGAGCACGTCTCTTCCATTAGGATAGTCTGTGCTCAAGAGCAAGCCCATCATAATTTAAAAAAATATATGCATACATGTGTTATGTTTTTAAAGTAAACACTTATAAATAAATATCCACTGACATTCACACAACGCCATCTAGCCCCAAGTTAAGCGTAAACCTATATTATGGGTATTAAACATCGGATAAACATAATTAATATTTTTTTTAAATACATACATACATATTATACATAGAAAACACCCTTATGATTACTGAATGACATTAATTTTGAATTAGTGATTATACTGTACTCTATTATGACAGCGTCTTATTTGTTTCTATCTGATCAACTAAAACCATGCGTAGAGTAGGAACACATAAAATTCATTTTCAAACCTACAATGCTTGTTGCTAGTCTGTATCAAAAAAGTATTAAAACTGATTTTTATAATTCACACATACACAAACTTAAACTATTAAATAAAACTAAGTACAACGCCTTCATTATAAAACTTAATCAAAGTCTAATTAAAACAAACCATTTCAAACTAAACCGCAACCCTACAACATAATGATTTTAATAAATCTGCTGAACAGTAGTATTACATCGTCACTTATTTCAGATGACGAGGGAGAGGTAACTCTTTACCCATAAAAACGTTTGTACTCAAAATTAAAAATGATTGGTTTAAGTTTGGCCCGATGAAGACATGGAAATCAAATGAAGGCAATCGGTTGTAGAACAGTTGAAACCTTCACATATTTATTTAAAAGGTTCCCAAGGCTAAAAAGTATCAGTAATATATTTATTATACCAATTTAAGTTTTAGTGTAAGTCGGTGCTATTTGTTTAAGTAATTTCAAATCAAAATTATTTATTATTTCTTTTAAATGAATAGAATAATCTGAAATAGGTAAAGCAACCACATTAGTTGAATCTGGAATATTAATCATCATCATCATCATCATCATCAGCTCATTAAACGTCCCCACCGAGGGGCACGAGCCTACCCGTATAGGGTGATTAGGCCTTAGTCGTCCACGCGGGCCCAGTGCGGATTGGACGACTTCACACACAACCTTCGAATCTCTTCGCAGGCGTGCATGAAGGTTTCCTCACGATGTTTTCCTTCACCGTAAGAGCGTCGGATAACGTACATATGTTTTTCGAAAACTCGAAAATACATTGGTACGTGTCGGGATTTGAACCTCAGCCCTCCCGGTAGGAAGGCGACAGTCCACACCACTGAGCCACCGACGCTCTATAATATAATATATACTATAATATTAATGATCAATAACAAATAAATATACCCCAAAGCGGATACCCCAATGCGAACCATAAATAATTCATTTCATGTCAAAAAGAAATATACCGCCTGATAAATTCACAAATTAATTAAAAGACTTTAAGTCGGGGTAAAAACTCTTCAACAGAACCTAAGTAGACAAAAATTCAAATTACGATGTTTCAATCGATCGGCGATAATTGCGGTAAAAACATACCTAAGTAACACGTGTAAGGTTATCCGATCGTGGTTTTCCAGAACATAATGCTAAGCTATGGGAATATCGAGTCGTTACCCATCATCGGCTGTAATGAGTCCCAACTACCAGCACTTTGAACCCTGTTAATCGAATATTATTAGTTGCTAACTTGTGACATGACTATTTCACCTAAAATGACGGGCTGTTTCGCCTTTTATCTCGGAACTAATTCTACAGTTATGGTAGGTGAGCCCACCGGATCTGCAATTTGAAGTGGCAGTGGGCTGGTCACGTGTGTCACTGAACCGATGGCCGTTGGAGCAGACGAGTTCTGGAGTGGAGACCGCGTCTTGGCGGTCTTACTCTACCTAGGACGCCCTTCGGCCCGATGGACCAACAACTTCCCAGCCAGCCTCCAAGCTGGATGAGCAAAGCGGAAGACCGGGATATCTGCCACAGAAAGGGAGGGCAAGGGCATATTTCCAGCGGTGGACTGCGATAGGCGAACAGAAAAATTATAAACTCATTTAACATATTATGTAAAAATGGGTAATTTGTTTATTTTTAAGAAAATTCCGTAGAATCATGATAATCCGGATTAGACAAGAAATCCGTTCTAAAATATCGAGATATTAAAATATAACGGATTTCACTAGTTCCAGGCGTAAGATACGAGTAGGCAGTAAAATTATTGGGTACGGTGGCCGTACCTCGGGACATTTAATCGAAAATGGGGTTGAACTAGGTGAGATTGTAGGTGATCAGAAGGTGACTATAAAATTAAAAAAAGAGTCCCTCCGTACTTCGAATAGCATGCTCATCCGTTAGTCACGGCTAATTGTAGTACATGCACCTATCCACATTCAGTTTGCAAGAAATAAGGTCTCTTTATAGGTCTGCCGTATGATACAGCCAAGGTTGTTTGATCATGCCAATGGTTAATAGTTTAAGCATGAATTAAATTTAGAAATAGATCCTTCGTATGAATACAGGAAAAATCCAAAGCACAATTTCGTTGTTATAACCTCCAATATAAATTGCCCCAGTACAGGCCCTCGCTGTAATAAATCGTCCTTATTATCATAACTCCATTTGGTTCAGTAATAAATAGAAAGGAATGTTGCGTCTCTTTCCGTTCTACTAATATTGTTATGCGTTTCGCTCTTGCGCAGCGTTCAAATTTATCATACAGTCATTTGGAATTAGCTTGTGATTGCTTGAGGTCCTGATGACTGAGTGGGTTCACGTGTAGACCAAAACAACGGGAGTTCATTCCTGAGATTTTGTTTGACATAGTTTTTTTATAAAGGGGATTACTGGGGCATTCATATTGGAGAACTTTTTCATCACGGGGAATCACAAAGTTTCGAGTGAATTCACTGAAGAATGGAAAAGTTTTAGTTTTTAAAATCTTCTCTTAGAAACGCTCTTCAAAAATCATTTTTAAGCTATTCCACCTAACCAATCCAGTTAAGACGTATGTGTGTCTCCACATTTTGCGCCAAATATCCCTGTACTGCATTTTCGTCATCCAACTTCGCCAGTGACCTTCGAACTATGCATAAAGTATATAGAGTGCTGTCCACTAATAAACTTAAATATTTTCGTAATTTATGTCGTTCAGTTTGCTTTTATTTTGTCATATTTCCTATTTATCAAAGTTGTTATTTGATAAAGCGTTGATACATGATCAGCTTACGTCATCCATTCCAGAATTTTCAGTGTGCTTATGATAGTTTCACAATACGAAATTGCACGTCAATTTAGCAAATTCTCGGGCGCCTAATCGCATTTGTGTCAGTCAAAGCCGAGTTTTAGTTCTAATTCGTCAGAAGCACATTATCAAAAAGTTTGCAATCGAACAAACTATGCTCGGGGTTGGGAACTTTTAATTGAATCCAGTTACCTTCGGCGCCTATAGGCGAACTTCTTTGATAATTACTGTCTACTCTAACGTGTGGTGCAAGTTATGAACTTGTTGCTTGATGTGATTTATATGATGAACATATTGGTGTTGTTTAAGAAGTTAAAAATTGTGCGAATGAACATGTCTATGATGTGTATTTTTTATAAAAATGCCAAACTTGTATTTTATGGATTTTGCTTACAAAACATAGGACCTACCTTTATCAAAATATTAAATGAAATCTCATAGCGTAATTTTTAAAATTGTACATTCATCTGTCTACGAGTATGATACTTATTGTAAATATATTTTATTATTATATTTGTGTTGAAACACAAAACGCGTTTGGGAAATTTTTTATCCTTACATATTAAAATATGTAAGAGGAAAAAAAATCCCAAATGTAGATAAGCTAGTCAATATAAATTAGGCAACTTTAGCACAAGTATCTTATAAAAGTTGATTTAGTCTCTGTAAAACTCATATACGAGTAATGTTACTGTTAATAAGTTTTCAAAAACTAAAATCTGAGTTGCCCTGTCACTAGTTTAAATTAAAGATTTTAAAAAGCCTCATGAAAAAAGGTTACTATACAATAGACGAATATTTATCGGATAAAGATGTGTGGTCTTGTACATAGTGTTTTAGTTACAAAAGCTTTGTAATAAATTATTGTAAAGCTATGTGTAGGTAAATGACAAAACTCTGTAACCACTGATGTAAAAAGTTTAAAAGTGACTATCGAGTTTCTTGCCGTTTTTTTTTTCAAAGATCCTATTTACTCCGAACCGGTGGTAGAGTCATAAAAACTATAAAAATAATAACAATTGACGAATCATAAGTATCTGTAACAGATTTATTTAAATAAAGAACTTTTCTTTCTTTCAATCAAAGACAAATTTTGTAGAACAATGACGCCATTTTTCCTTGCACTGCACATGTTTATTCATACAAAGAAGAATGTCAAGACTCGCAAAATTCCACTTCACCTGGTTGGTCTTATTGTGTCCCTGACAGCTAAATAAAGCGGTTTGTTTACAATCAATAAATGCTGCAAAAAAACATGAATACATTGTCTCCATAAACTTGCGCCGTCCGGTCGATAGCGTGGGTAAGGTGATACCAAAGCTAAAGCAATTAAATTTTCTTCCTATGAACCTCTCATTTATTTTGCTCAGTGCGTCGAATCGTTCCGGCTGTCACCGACAGATGGCGCTGATAGGTTGGTCGCAGCGGGAAATTGTTTAGTAACTATTTCTATGAAATTGTTTTGCCGACGTTCGGTAAGTAAAACTTCGAAGGTTATTTTGAAATCAATTTTGGTTTTTCTTTTCTATTTATTTACATAATAACTTTTATATTCGACGGCTGATTGGTGTGAATGAGAATCTGACAGCAATATTTTGGAAATGTGTGTTTTCTTCTGGGAATAAACTACGTATAATAAAATGGATCTACAAAATAATTAAAAATACTTCAAATCCAAAATTATTCTGTAGAGTATAAAAAAAATCAGTTGTAATAATGACTTAATTATTATTAGATATCTTGTTCTTGTCAGAATAACGCAGATATTGTAACGATGAAAAACAAATATTTATGAAGCTGTAGGCGGATTTCCTCGTAAACGAATTACGAAAATTTACAACGGAATCAAGAAAACAAATCTTGACGGAACTTAATGATGAAATAACCAGGTTAAGAGGGGATTTTGTTGTCGAATGTAATCATCGATGGAGAAATTTTATAAATACAAATAAGGAAAATTGTATTTTGTTTTTCAGATTACTAAACGTGGGTGGGTGGTGTAATGAGAGTTTACCTTTTTGAAGGTAATAATACCATTGAAAACTGCCGCACTTTTGGCGAAATTGATTATATTTAAATAAAATGAAGTGATGTTTGTAACACTCCGACGCTCGAACGATAAGCTGCTTTTTATGATTTAATACAGAGTTAGCTTGCAATTTCGATTAACGTCCTATAATATATACTTACATGTAGAGGGTTCTATCCCATTTACGTATTAAGACGGGAATAGCATACACTTTTATTTATAGCCCTGGTGATGATGATGATACTAATGGGATTAATAATAGATTGATAAAATTATTTAAAGAACACACGCATTTAAAGAAATTCACAGTAATAAACAAAACCTAATGCAATTAAGGCGGTCTTAACGCTTGAAGCGATTTCTCCCAGACAACCTCACAGGCACAGAAAAAAAATTAAGAAAGAAGAAAAAAATTATTTAACATAAATATGAACTAATGCTCGTAATTTGTTTTATATACACTGCGTATTGATAATTACTTACGATAGTTTTATTTAACCCCCTTTCAATCTATACATGCATATATTTCATAACAATCGTGCAGTTTCCAGATTTTGACTTGAACTTGTAATTTATAACAATGGAAGGATTTACCTAATATCGGAATTTTACGTCAACGGTATACTTCGCGTCTTCCGTCCCGTCCCGTTTCGTATTCCGAAAACATTATTTGAGCAAAAAAATATTATTCATCTAAAAATGCACTTTTTCAATTCAGTCATCATAAAGACAGTATGTAAAACCGAACTAATTTCATTTTTCTTTGTTTCAGGTAAGTAAGGCACTATGAAAAAGCGGAAGATCTTATCTCAACGGAAATCATGATGGTATGGTCGTCTTTAAACTTAATTTATTCCACACACATTTCATGTATTTCATACGGAGCATATAAAAACCTCAAATCTTGACACACATTGAATTTACAGCCGGCAACATGCAATAAAGATTCGCGGGCGCCTATCAATGTAATATTTAATGCACATATATTTTTATCATTTCCTCTTCAGTTATCATTTCTTTTACGAGAGTTGTTTTTTTTTCGCATTCACACTTAAATATTTGACGGTTCAATTTGTTATCGGCCTGTGTTTGTTCTTTTTCGTTGCAATAAATTTGCATTTTATTTTATTATCAGCCAGTATTGAGGTCGTCTTATCAGAGGAGTACGAAATTGCGATATTTTCTGTATTGGAGTTAGGAACTGAGTAAAGGAGCGAGCCATGCTCGGGGTTTTAAGGGATTAAATCATAAATGATGTTATTCGAAGGAGAACTAAAGTTACCGATATAGCTCGGCTAATCACCTAGTTGAAGTAACAGCGTTACGTATTTCCGAAACCGATGGCCGCTGAAGCAGACGATTTCTGTAGTGGACACCGCGTCTCCTCTCCAGAAAGCTCTCCGGCCCAAAAGCCCTGGTGGTGGACGCTGGATGAGGAAAGCGGAAGACCGGGATATCTGGAGCTAAATTGAAGTGTTATACTTGTGTGTTTCGGGATGAGAGCACTATAGCTAATAAAATTACCGCGTATGGAAGACCTAACATCTGTTGTCGCGGATGACGGGCGCAGTGCGGTATTGATAGATAATAATAACTGTTTATCAGTTGTTGGTCTCCTTCAATGCCGCTCTGTCATAGTCAGGCGCATAACTTACCATCAGGTGAGCGTCCTGACCGTCCTGAACACTTTTTAAAAATAAAACAAACTCGCAACTCAGATCACCTGAACATGGAGGTAGTAGTATTTAACAGATTCTTACTGGCCACCCTACTTGTACACGACGCGTCAAGGCCATCAAAGTATTCTAGTCAGACACTGACAGCATTAACCTACATCTAGATCTTGCGATTTATCCGCCGGTGAGGTCACGGTATACAACCTCATCCGTAAATAATTTTTTGCCCGCTATGAAGGTACAAAGATATCGTTGCTGTAATCTCTCACCATCGGTATATTAAAAGCATAATGAACGATATTGAGCTTTATTGCTATTCATGTAAAGGTGAAGAAAATTATCGCAAGTATGCATAGATATGTGTAATTAATAAAAGGCACGTATTCCACTGTGTGCAAAGCGATAATACTATCGATAATTTGTGCTATACCAATAATACAGAAAAAATATTGGATTTTGACCCAGTTATACTTCAATCATAGTTATTATTTATGCTGAATCAATATACGAGTACTAACGTATTCACTGTGGTATTTTCCTCGAGTTCAAAGTCTCGATAAGCTTTTGTGTTCTCCATAAAATAAGAAAATATTTCAGTTTTCATAATAGAATTAAATTTTCCGATATAACTCGTTGATGAGTATCTTGAAATCGCAGGATCGACAGATATGCCTTTTCAACCTTAGTGGTAGCTCAAATACGAAAACATTAGTCCAAGAGATCTCTCGTTACAGAGAGAGCCTGCTTTAGGAGAGAACAACGATAGATTGAGGCAAATTTCAACATGCAACCTTTATTTCTATATGCACTGAATACAAAATATATAAAAAAATGTTTTAATGGTAACTTCAATTGTAAACAAGATAAATATTTTTTTTTGCAAATATAGCATAGCAAGCTATAGCAGACAAGCTTAATTGAACTCAAGATCGGCCTTGCATTGTTTCAAGCATTGCACAGATTGATCCGATACACAAGGACGCAGAATAAAGAGTTGTTATTATAATAATTAAAATGGTTTATCGTTGATCAGCAGTTTTTTACGCATTTTAATAATTTTGCTTTTAAAATGAATTATGTACGAAGATTTATTGTTCTTTTTATTGCTTGTTGCGGTGTTTTGTATAACAATGCCTCAATGATATCGATCTTCAATATAGTTCATTGGCAACTAATAAGTGTTAATCGGTTCGTTCTTTACGTACCTACGTTATTTATTTGTGTGAAATAAAGTCTAGTTCACCAGGAGCTCTTCGCAGACGTGCACAGGTTTCCTCACGATGTTTTCCTTCGCCGATAGGTCGTCGGATAAACGTACATATAATTTTGAAATTTCGAAAACATATTGGTCACCCATACGGGTAGGCTCGTGCCCCTCGTGGGGACGTTTAATGAGCTGATGATGATAATGATGATTGGTACGTGGCGGGATTTGAACCTAGCATCCTCCAGGTCGGAAGGCAACAGTCCACACCAATGAGCCACCGACGATCTTGTCTATCTATATAAATATATCATATGTTCATAAGAACATATGATATATTTTTTTAAGTTAACTAGATTATGCATTAAGCTTCTATCTCACCTGATATCAATCAACGATGCGGCTGTAAATTAATCATGTCTTAAGGAACAGCCTATTTATTTCTTGCATCAAAAACGAATAAATCTCGATATTACAAAGCCATCTTACGCGAATTGTACCCCGTGTGTATTCACCCCCCTACCCCCCGAGGATATCCGGATAACGCGATATCCGTAGTCTCTCACGCGCCACCGCTCACATTACCATAACGCCTCCATTAGTTTGTGTCAATTTGACCCTCAGTGAATTTTTCGCCCCATTTAAGGTCAGCCGGACGGGCAGATCTTGACAATGGAGCGTGGATTATGAAAGACTTGTTCAAGTGGCCAGTGTTTTTTAATGGGAAGAAGGTATATTCTGTCACCTGATGGAAAATTTCACCTATCACTATTGGCAACATCAGAGGTGACAGAAATGTGTTGCCAGCACTTAAAAAGAAAAAAATTTGAGTATGCGTGAGCCACGACTCCATAGAAAAGCCGGGGTAAAACAACAGATTGTTTTGTGTTTCACATTGATATTTACGAGTAGGTTTCCTAAGACCTAAATTTACTTTCCCCATCTCATTTTTTTCTTTCCCCCTTCCCATTTTAGAGTTCCATAGCCAAATCGAAAAAAACGGAACGAAACTTGAATTATATATGATTATACATTATTTTTTTTATTCATCGATCCCACACGTGTGGGCTATCAATGTTTTCTTATATCATTTTTAATAAATTGAATAGTTTGCGCGACACATTAAAAGTGGAAAAAAGTGTGATTTTGTCTTCTATTTGTATGGAATACACATAGTACCCACCTATTTTGCTCTTTTATTTATTTTCTAAATAAGGTCAAGGTGGCTAATTCCGTCTAGGGGGTATCACCGTCTGCTTCAAATAACTCTTGCCGGAATAATCCTACGCTTTTGATACATAACGTCGGTAACACAGCATAATATCGTCGATCAAATCCTGTGGGGTAGATGGCATTAGTTGAAATAGATATGGATAAAACGTCCTTAGAAGTTTAGTTGTGTTTGAAAAATTTAAAGTGTTTAAATGCTGTCGCATTTTGTCGATGATAAATATAATATTTTATTTATTAACACTTATTAAAAAGTATTGCATGTATTGGTTAAAGCACGCTTATACGATTGTTAGCAGTTATTTGGCAATTAAACGTTTCAACAGCTGCTAATCGTATCTGAAACATTTGTAACCTGAAAATTGTGAAGTGGCAAATTCCGTCCATAAACAATGGGGCCATTTCGTCATATGCCGGATTTCCCCGATTTCAGATATTAAAAACATTTTCTATTCCAGGATTTTTAATGCAAAAAAACAACCTACCACAAGTATCTACTACAGTACAAGCCTTGTATCTACTGCAGTATAATCTTTATTTTGTAATCAACGAATGTATCTTGTTTTAGATTAATTGATTTCATCATATAAAAAGCGCAATTACAAACGAAAAACGAATAAAGGTTTCTATGATAAAAATGATTTGCGTGAAGCCGTATTAGCAGTACGTAATGGTGCATTAAGTGGGTACAAAGCTTCACAGCTGTATAAAATCCCAAGAATGACAATTATGGATCACGTAAATAGAAAGAGAAAACAAATCTCATTGGGAGGAGAACTGCGTTTGTTTTATTTCTCTTACCAATAAACCTCATAAATTAGGTTTGCTACCCCTGGACTTTATCAGTATGCCGGAATTGCCCCAAAAAATATTTTAACGTTTTAAATGAGATCTATACCATATTTTTATTAGTGGAAGACATATAATTGCCTCTCGTTAACCAATACATGTATGACTTATGTGTATTTTAAAAAAATATTAGATCTTTATATAATTACCTCTACGTGACGGATTTACCCCGAATTGCGGGAAAATCCGTCTAATGTGGAGGTTTTAAAAATTACCGTATATCTTGGAAACTTATTCTTGATTAAGAACACTTACGACGTTAATAGGAAGGTATGTAAACTTAAATTTTAATACTTGCTTAACATTTGGCCGGTACCGACAGATTTTTTAAATATACTTGAACAAAATTAGGTTTCAATAAAGTATGCCGGAATTAGCCACCTTGACCTTAGTAATGTTTAGACATAGGCCTCTTCTATCGTCTTGATACATATTTTAAAGTAATATTAAAATTTATTTACACCATTTTGACTTTAAATGGGGGTATGTTACTGGTCAGTTTGTCGCCGTATAATGGAGACATTATGTAAACGCGGCGGATGCGTAGAGAACGGGCGGGGAAAATGGCTTAATGGTTAAGCATTTTGTGCTTGTTGACTGTTTCAATGTAAGTAAGTGTTCATTGAATATGCCCACTTTATAGTACTTCTACTAGTAGAAGAGATAACTGTGAAGCGGCTGATATTTTAATTCGTTATGTTTCTATTTTTAAAGGTTCGCGTGTAATAGAATATGCTTCCCGTATATGTTTTTCATTACTCCTTCTTCCTTTTGCCTTAAAAGTCACAGTAATCTCACTTACGAAATATACTCGACTCGTAAGGATTCCTCAATGTAAAGTGTATGTAATCAAACATGCGTGTTAGTTAAGGATCATGTCTTTAATTATATTGTTAATTCCATGATCCCGTTAATTAACGCGTGATTTTAAGTATTAGTACATGTTAACAAACAAGTCTAAAATATCTGTTAAATTATTACTTAATAATTACTAGGTGGTAGACTCGATACAGATTCGTCTAGGTAGATACCACCGCAGTGCCTGATATCGGCTCGTGAATTAGGAGTTTTATGCACTTTTGTGTTTCGGGATGAGGGCACTGTAGCTAGTGTAATTACCGGGTATAAGGGACCTAACATCTGTTTCGGGTGACGGGCGCAGTGCGACATTGATGGGCCCGCATGAGCTGCGGCCGTGTGTGTTAAAACTGCTGATGATGAAGAACAAACTAATGACGTATTAATCTATTTTTTAGTACACCGAAACGCATAGGAAGTAATTATTTTGTAGTCAAGTTTTTGTTTACTCAATCGCAGAGGTCATCGGTAATGAGTTGAGTAATTATAATGCTTTTTATATTTATAAAAACAGTAGCTGTAATCCTTTTTAATAATACTTGAGTTTTTATACCTATATGTTATACCAAGATTTATGAATAAACTACGACTAAATTATGTAACGCTGCAAAAATCATATATTTTGTTTAAAACTATGTGTCAAGGCCAAGTCAAGGCTACGTCGCCATTGTTCAGGCGCTGACGTCCCTGATGTTCATTAATTCAATGACCCAAGGTCATGTCAAGATGAGTTTAAACACTTAACATACTCGGTTCTTACTGAAGAAATGACGACCTTGAGATGTCAGCGGCAAGGTGTAAAAAAAAAAGATTTTTTAAATATTTTTCTGTACAGTGTTTTGTTATTTTTGAATGGGTATGTATGTATTTACTTAGTTATCTGAAATGACTTTCCGGATGTAATGGATTTGTATCGGTCGCTTTAGTTAAATTGTTTTAGTATATTTGCTACCTAATGATTAGATTGAAAAAAAAATGTTTTAACTTTTTTTTAATCCAGGCAAAATTTAAATTTATGTTCCTTCAGTATTCTAATCAAGATACTCTTACACAAGGTTAGGTATGACTTGATTCCTTTGTACTCAGATATAGGTAGGTTTGAATTTTTAAAAGTCAATAATTCCTACTTTTATAAGACTTACATATAAGATTATTTTATTTAACAATTATCATCAAGGGTTAGTGACAACTTACTGTAGACATATGTTACGTAGATAATTACTACATTATAATTAATTGGGGCTGAATACTCATGGAATTAGAGAAACAATAGCAATAAGATGGCCTTTGAGGGTTTGATTGAACAATTAATCATAGGTATTAAACGTCCTGTTTATACATAATACAGGTACTTTGTTTACCTACTAGAACAAGGTAACTCAAAAATGCTTTCATTTTTACCTTATGTATTTATTTAAAATTGTATCAAGTTTATTTACCAATATATCGGAATTACAGTCCACAATGTCTTAATCTTATCAGGTTAGCTGTTTCAAATCAAATTGGTGCTTTAAAAAAAGCATGCTCAATAAATCATTCTGCTAAATAACGAAACGGTGCGTAGTAAAGATTCGAGATTATACAAAAAGAACAATTCATCACTATTCCACGTTTCAAATTGTCAACGTTTTCAAATAGTCCGAGAGCCCGCCGTGTAAAAGTCTTTAGATCAGTTACATGAACAATGTTTTGTATATAGTCTGAGAAAGCATTGAACTAAAGTTCGACACCTCTGATAATGCCTGATTTTGCCCGCATGCAAAATTATGACCTCACTTCCGGTTGTAATTCCAGACAATGTTATTATAACCCATTAGATACATGAAAAAAATAACGGGAAAATAAAGTATTCGTTGAGTAGAATTGAGTTTTCAAAGGTCGTCAAGCTCAATTGTGAGTCGATTACAATCAAAGGTACATCCTTTCGTTGTTGTCAACTTTATTAAAAAAAATGATAATATATATTATGTTCCATAGAACTATTATACGGCCGGCTCTCCGACTAAAAGTCAGCGGAACAAAGCGCTCCGATTTAGGAATCGCCGCTAACCACCCACGCCCCCTAACGGAAACTTGGTTCACGCAAAAATGCTTTCCCCACTAACACTCCATGTTCATTAACGAAGACGGCTGTCAAATGTCTTCGCGTTTCCCGTAACAAAAGACTGTAACTCCAGCCTTTGTCCACGGTTTATAATGCAAAATACATGGCTATTCATTCGCATCTTTGTAATATCGCGCCCCTTTCCTGAAAGCGTGTTTTACCCCCTACGCGGGTCGTAGCACGTGTGCGGTTCACCGTCTCGCTCTGCCGCAAACATTTATGTATATACCCATCTCGCTTACTCGCCACCTATGAGCGCACGCAATGCAGGTGACTACGCGCCTTCAGTCGCTCTTTGAACGTCGTGCAGGTGGGAGGTTTAAGAGCGCTCCGCATTTCCCGCTAAAATTTACGCTCGTGTTATATCTTCGGTAAATCCTTGTTGTAGTCTGAAATCTATTGGTCTCACATAAATAAAGCTTAACATTTTAAGTTAGTGTAAAATATTAAATAAATTTGAAATTTAAGTGCAAGATTTCTGTGATTTTTCCGTAAAAAAACGTGCTGGGATTGTTTTGATTTTGTTTTATTTCGCCAGCTGAAACACAAGTAAGTACTATAATATTTAATAATTTCAGCTACCTATGTTTGTACTGGTACGTTTATAAATCGGCAATATGCTGGGAAAGTTCCTATAAGTGATACGGATAGAATTTGACAAGAGCATCAATAGAATATTCATCAATGAACCCAAAAGTTTTTGTTCATAAAATATTAACGCGCTCAAGAGTTGAAGGCTCGGCTATAATAAAAACCCAAAAAGTTGGATAAAGGAAAAATGTATAGAAAGTTACCATCTTCTTTACGTGCTATAATACATTTCAAGCATGTGGAATAAAGTTATAGAATAGACGCCTTATTTTTAAGTTCAATTCATTGTCAATGAACTAACTTAAGAAGGTAATTAAAATATGTATTTTATCGGTCTCTTTTGGTTGATTTTTAAACTTCATGACAATATTGTTATTTTAAAATTGCATTCTTCTGTTAATCAGAATATACTTATTCATTAACGAAATAAGCAATGTGCTGATATTTATTTTCCTATTTCTGCCTACGTTAAAAATTACTCACCTATTTTTCTCGAACTATCCAGATAAAGGCATGGTTATTTTATCAATTTCAGCCTAAATTAATAAATAAGAAGGTACTTCGCATATGAATAAAACATAGCGTTTAGAAAATATCTTAATGATTGTTGACACTACTATAGACGACGTTAAAACTAAAACCTCGTTAAAATTTTAGCAAACGTTAAATTCTTTATGCATAATTATTTCACAACGCATTACGTTATCACTGAGCGAGCAACACACGGCCGCCAGCGTATTATATAATGAAATGAAATTACCACCTTGAACTGATAATTTTTTATCCAGATCACGTCAGAACTGGTTATGCGTGCGATGAAAAAATCAATCGCGCTGTACCACGGGAATCTACGGCCGATCAATCATATATAATTAAAATGGAACATCTAAAGAATTGAGTTAAATATTACAAACTAACGATTGCAGCTTTGACTGCTAAAGTCGAACTAGAAACCGTTTCTATTTTGAACGCGCATCCGACTCAACCACGACAGATACTTGGCTGACGAACTTTCCGTATTTTATTTTTAAATAAAAAGACATTCTTCTGCTGAACCTTTTGTTTCACCATATGTCTGTCGCGTGATTTATAAAATTTAAATCTCTCTCGTGTTGCCAAGCTTTAGTAATTTGGGATCGTCTCTTACTAAATTTATTGCCACTTTTTACTTTATCTATTCGCCAGCTGTCTCATTGTCTTTCAAATCCTTGACATGGTGATGTCTGAACTAATTTAACATGATACAAATTATCAGTTGAATCAAATCAGGTCTATGTTCCAAACATAGTTTAACTGCTTTTGATATTATCTCGCATGAAATATGTTTAACATCTCCCGGTTACCTAAACACATCTTCTTATACGATGTCTAAAATATTCTTGGTATTATGATAAATTTCGTCGAAAATAAACAAGACGAAAAATTATTTTGTGAAAGAACTGCAATCTCTTTCTACAAATTAGAATAATGGTTGTTATGTGTTGGAGTTCATTTATTTGATTTAAAGTCATCATAAGTAGTCAATATCAGTTTTTATTATCATGTATTCATGTGTACTTTTTGCTCATATATGTGAAAATGTTTTTAACCTCGAAGAACCATTGCTTAAAACATCAAAATCATCTGAAATAACCCGATTCGCATGTCACATGTGCCTACGGCGATCATAACCCAATATTTCCATGTTTATTCAGAAAGGCCCTGTTTAGTACAAAGGCAAATGTTTATTATACCTCTTATGCCGATGCTGCAAGGTTCTTATTACCTCACTTTCACTTCTTAAGGGTACTAGTTGGGATGTCAATAAAAACGGAGTGTATATCGACATCAAATGTAATATCATGATTATTGCGTTCATTACCAATGGTTTTGCATATGCCATTTTATTCGGCAGAAATTCATGCTGCTGGTTTGTTTTTCATTATTTCCCCAAGCCACTGTATATTTGCCTCGGTTACACCTTTGTTTATAACAAAGTTTTTATTGCACTATTTTATGTTGTAACATTTGCTTGTAGTATATCTGAACATTTCAAACAGGTGTTTTATTGTGTTGTTTCTATTAACAAAAGATTTCTAGTAAAAACCGCGTGGGTGGTTTTGTTTGTGGTTGTAAAATCTGAGCTAGAATACCACAAGCGCTACTGGAATGATGTTTGAAGTGTTCGTTTGTTAATAAAACATTTTCGCGTTTAGACCGCATAATTTTGATTTCAATTTACATGTATGTGTAACACATTGCAATTTTGCAGTTTTCCTACCCAAAATTTTGAGCGTTATTTTTGTTTTGAAATTACTATTGATACTACTGAAGTTAAATTAATATTTCGATAGTTCTTAAAGTTTGGTACTTGACAATTTTAAATGACACGAGTAGCAAGTTGTAAAAGTATATATGTATGTCTTGTAGTGACGGGAATATAATCGCGTTTGAATATTAACATATTGAATCATCCTCAATTGCTTTGATGTTTTTTAAGTTTTTTACTGTACAAAAAAAAAGGAATCTAGAAGTATTTATAATGATAGATTAATCCGGTTACAAATGTATATCGATTAATAAACAGTATCTTAAGTACACTTAGTCTCAGAATAGTGAACATTCGTCATTGGTAATGAAGCTAAATTGGCCCCCGTATATTAAACATTGGCATTGATAGATGCGTGTGAGCAAAAAAGACTTGCTTGCTATTTACGGAAAATAGACTGTTTAATAATGATAAGCCAATGATGTTCATTCTTGCAAGAACTCTACTGCTTGAAATAAATCTCACGGACAAATTACATTAATTTGAGATGTTTTTTATTTTTTCCTGGTTTAAGCGTACTTAGAAAAAAAGATACTAATATAGAGTACGTATTACAAGTCATTGATTGAATTTTTCCAGTTGTGAAATTGAAGATATAGGTTCATGATGACAGTAGCTACAGTAAGGGTAGTTTTCCAGCATCTATGAAAAGAAGAAACTATTTTATGAATAAAAAAAGATTTTGAACAGTCTGACAACATATTTATCACTCTGATACGAAACTATTATTTCAAGAATTCATTTGCAGTTGTGCTAATACCACGCAGAGTTCCATTTATAAATTTTAAAGAACCAATTATTGTAATTTCAGTATCAGAACCGATAAAAATAACTGACATAGTTTCCACAAATACCTCGACCTATGGTAATTTAGAAAAGTTTGCGTATTGACTCGTCGCCAAACCCAGAACCCACTGTATGCTGTTACAATTCATTATCTGTACGCCCACGTCGCTGTTTCATCTGATTGTTTATAAGCGCACGCTTCTTTTCGCGTTTACTTTGAACAGGTCCGTCGGTTTCGTGAGCGTTTATGTTGTGACTGAGATGCGACCTTGTCTCACTTCGCGTGTGGATGGTGGAACAATTGGCAAGTAGAGGCACTTAAATCACCGGCCGCATCTATCATAATTTCTTAGTCGTCACGCTCCGCAATATATGCACATCTTGTCTAATGCTTGGTAAGAACTACTTGTGATTAATTCTTTTGAATTCGTATGGACCAGTGGCTAAAAAAACTAAAGTTTAGGATCTTGAAATGAGTAAATTAAGTATATGAATTCTAAATATAAAGAGTATTAGGTGCCTTGTGATGACAGTAATACCTGCATGGTATAGTTATAAATATGATAGATAGATAGATAAACACTTTATTGCTCACATTTTATAAACGGTTCACAAACACAGAAAAGTCAGACATATAGTGGGCAAAGGCGGCCTTATCGCTACGAGCGATCTCTTCCAGGCAACCTTTGAGTAGAAAAAGTTAAAGGAAAAGACAGGCAGTGGGCAAGTAAGGCATGACACAAATAATAATAATGAATATGTTGGTTATTTTATAATCAATTTAGAATTTTTAACATCAATTTTGAGTAATGTATATTTTTAACCTCTAATTGTAGTGCCTGCCTACATAATATGTTTTTATTCCATAATATTTCCATTGATAATTGACTCCTACTTGATACTCGATAAAAGGGAATAATATTCTAAGTAAAAAATATGTATTCTGTTTTTATTTTATTGAAAATTATAAGAGGAAACTAAAATATTGTTATCGTTAAATGATATTTAAAACATGTTTTAATAATATTCATTGAAAATAGAGTTATATGTAGAATAAACATTTGTTGGTCAGATTTGATAATTTATTCCATTTACAACAATGGTTGTTTTGCTTACAACTTAGATATTTGGCAATCGTTGATAATATATTTGATGTAGCCATAATTTTTAAAGCAATTTACTGAGTAGATAAGGCAATGATAGCCATCGCCGTGTTGTCAGTACATAATAAAGAAAATAAATAATGTGACATAACAAAACGACAATGAGGAAAATCTCATGAAACGGCTTATACCCTTGTTGATTGTTTATTCAGTAAAAATCGATGTATTTCTTTTGAAAAGCCTGCTATGGGGGTTCCGGTGATTTTCATAAAAAATATTATCAAAATAACATCATACTAGATTGAAGTCCATTTTTAAAATAAATATGTTTGAATTAATTATTGTATCGAGTTTTTATTTATTTGTAAGAAGATCACGAGAAACAGCTATATGTTGAAAATGGTAATAGTTATTTTAATATTTCCTGATATAATTTAGGTCATACTAGCATGTTTTTATGACAGTAACAAAAGGAGTATTTCTAAAATGGACATAGACAATCATAGACTTTCAAACTATCATAATCTTAATGGTAACTCTTACTGCTTTAAGTTCATATTAAATAAAATGAAGTTTATGATCTTTAAAAGTATTGATGACATTATAATTAATGTGTTTTTAATGAAAAGTTGCGTAAGGATCCGTAAATGCAAATTTCATTCGCTCCTAACCGCGGCGACTACTTGTAACATGATAGTCGACTATACAGTATAAATTATCGCATTTAAAAGCGAAACCATCCAGAACATTTTCTTGGCTTGGGCTTAAAATATTTTATCCTACCCCATAAAATACTTTAAAGGACATTTCCGTTCGGTAATTGGTTTTCTGGTCACATACCATGTGTCAACGTAATTGTTACCTTTGGTTGGTTTCTGCTGCGTTGCAATAGTTCGCAATAAATATTCCCTGTATGCTTTGTTTGTTATTTGTGGCCGCTGTCTCTTCATTAATTATGTGTTTTTATGCGGGACCGTAATTGGCTGTGCGGGCTTAATCTGTTGCGTCTGTATTGATACGTTTTGTGTTTGCGCAATCTATGCTTTTGTTTTTGTGATTTGTTCGCGTGCACGCCTGTATACTACAAAGATAAAGTGAACAATAGATGGCGTTGCTTGTACTTTGAATTGCGATAGTGAATTGTTTATTCATTATTTTTGGATGGATTTTTTTTTCGGTGGCACAATTTTTTAGTAGTCAAACGTGCATTACTTTTTTTTGTTATAATCTTGACACTTTTATATTGCACTCTTCATTTTTTGTCAAGATTCTTAAGGTTGTATTATATCAGATTTTGTTTTGTGTTTATTAAAGTATTGCGATAATAGTGTTACAGTTGACAGTATTCAATGAGGGAATATTTGAACAAAATTTTAAAACAATTACAATCAAAAACAAAAGCGATTTTTTAAATATCTTTGCGAACAGAACAATACATACAACCAAATACAAATTATTGCATCGATTACTCAACCAAATCGAATTTGGCAATTAAGTTCTTTTCAAGAAATACAAAGCGAAGTCAACTCTACATCATTATTCTATTCCAATCACAATAAAAAAAAATTAACTTCAACGAAAATATTAATTGTTTATACAGTCAACCAGGATCTTATTTTGTAATAAGACGTGTAACTGATACGTATATATGTAAATAAACGGTTAACCTAGATCAGTTTAGACTAAACTCTTCCAGTGACAAATGTAGCTCAGGTCTAGACCATAAAAACAGTCTTAACGTCGTAACCTGAAAAGCGCTCTCATAAATACGGTGTGGGGATATATCGCGGGGCTTTTCTAATGGGTATACATTAGGAATGACGAAGCAATCTTTTAGTACCTACATCTGGTCAGGGGTAGATGATATTTTGTTATGTCAGTCTTAGGAAGACAAATGAAGGGAAAAGGGAATTTGTTGCTACTTATGTGTGTGCGAGAAATATTAATAAATTGGTGTTTGACTTGCAGATTTGTCGGCAGTAATTCATGTATCCTGTCATGGATTACAGCTTTTCCAAGGAGAAGTGTTTTCAACTAATATTTTACCTTTAACAGCAAGGTACTAGTTTGAAAACTAATAAGGGGTTTAAGTCGCAACTTTATGGGGATAAGTAGTTGTTACCTATGTCAGTAGACAGGACCTAAACTTAAATCTCGAAATATTTTTTATCTCATCAATACTGTGACCAAACATTGCGATGATGCTTAACTTTCACAATAGTTTTCGCTAGCCGTCACGGCATTGTACGTTCGTAGAATATCTACCAATTATTTTTAATGAATCTATAAATTATGCCTGAGTCTTAATAAATAGTTTAAGCTCGTTTGTAGATATGGAAAATAATATCCAAAATCTTACATCAAATACTGCTTTATATGGAAGTGGCTGAACAAAAATTTCTTATCAAAATCAGACAAAGGCACCGAAAAATATCCATTAAAAAATCAAGATACGAAGCCATGTTAAAATCAATTTGAAATTAAATTTTAATGAACCGAGACGTATGTATGTTGGGTTTCCAATAAAAGAACCCGATCCTTTACAAGGATCTAAGGGCCAGATAAAGCATTCCCCAACCAGTGGGACATGCGTTTATTTTTTAAACATCCAACCATATAAGGGCATGATCAGCTCATCTAAACGTTTAAAATGCGAAACGAAAAAATACAGTGTAGACGCAGGCTTATCGTGTAATTTCGCCGGGCAAAGAAGACAAAAATGAGGCAAGTCACGGTCCGTCGATATCGCGTGTAATAAACATGGATAATTAATCAAGGGTAGCTTTATTTGCCCAGGCGAATTGAACACGGGTATAAACGTGGTGGTTAACGTGGTATCTCTGGATATGGCTGGATCTTAGATAACAATAAACTAGCTGCACCATATCACTCAAAAAGTGTCCGCGGCAAAATGTTGCCCATGGCGTCAGTTAGGCTAAATTTTCATTCATAATCACGTCGCTCGCGAAATGTCAAAGTGACATAGTAGTAACGTGCTTTTGATTTTGTACCCTTTTAATGACGCCTTAAGGTCAAAATTTAAATAAAAAAAAATATGTCATAAATATACTCGTAACAATAAGTCAACGTATGTGTCAAGCGGCTCTTAATTTTTCTTGTTGTTTTTTATTTTATTGTTCAGTTAGGATTGGCCGAGTTCACGCACATCCTTTGAATTTCGACGTAGGCGTGCGCAGGGTTCCTCGCGATGTTTTCCTTCACCGTAAGAGCGTCAGATAAACGCACGTGGCGGGATTTGAACCTACACCCTCTAGATCTGAAGGCAACAGTCCACACCAATGAGCCACCAACGCCTGATATGTTGATCTAGCCCAATTCAAACTACAAGGTCCAAATTCCATCTTGTATTGGATTAGGAAACGAACTAATGCAAGCACGCCGTTTTATCGCATTGTTAAGGTCGTATGTGTCTGTAAATTATATTTATGGGTTAGTTTCGGTGCAATGAACAGAAGGGATCGTTATAGAGTGGTATTTACCATCTTTTTGTAATATCTTCTTTGATGAGATTAGAAATTTCTTGTTCATGCTAGATAACACAGAACTGCTTGCAGTTAGTTTAGGTATGTTTGTGAGCTTTTATGCATTTATAAAATAAAAATATGTTTAGTTATAATAAAATATTAGTGGGCTATCTCGCTAAGACAAAGTAATTTAAATAGTAGCTAGTTCCTGCTTTAACCCAGAAGATGACGAGGAAAATAATAAATTAGTTGTTAAAACAAAGTTTACATAAACGGGGGCTTTTGTTATAATAAATTTTATAGCAATGTAGATATTCGGTTTATTGAGACCAAGTATGGTCTTTAAGTCAGGGTTAATACGTGTTTCGAAACAAAAGTTTATCAGTTCATTTCATGTTGGAGGAAAATATTTATTGGTTCTCAATTCCACTCTGTTAAATATAAAAAATAGCTTCTTTCTTCTGTCTGCATTTTTTTTTCCTTCAAATTGTGATTTAATTAAAAAGGGAGTAATAACACCTCTATGTCAATCACATCGAGTTTGCGTCTGGTGCCAAATGGTCACGTGACTTGTGAAAAAAATAGATTTGTTGCTCTCGGGGCGTGCGGGATGCTGCCGAGTGATGGGCCGTGTTCATGAATTGGAACGGAGTATTGTGATATGGATTAAGGCGGGTAATTTTGACAAGTTTTGGTGGGCTGGATCGAACATTAAATTGGAAAGTAAAATAAATAAATATCCACTGACACAGCACAGCACACATTCACACAGCGCCATCTAGCCCCAAACTATGTATGAGACTGTAACATGGGTTTTAAACATCGGATAAATATACATATATACTTTTTTTCTGAATACATACATATGATATATAGAAACACCCAGACTATTAGACAAATGTTTGTAATCCCCGGGGGGCGGGGTTCGAACCCGGAACTCTTGGCGTAGTAGTCGATGTCTCATTACACCAAATAAGTCTTTGGCGCCTTAATTTTTAGTTTTTAATTCTTGTTTCAAAAGAACGTCAAGTATTCTTTCTAATTGTTTCTAGGCCATCTCGTCCTAAATTCTTGGAAGCACATAAAAGAGACCCATAACAACTCGAATATTGCGCGGGAAAAAATAAGTTAGAGGCTGATGATGAGGATTTTATTTTAACGGAGAAATGCCGTATTTGCTATCTTGTCAAACCTAGTCTGTGTCGTCCTTAACCTGGGAAATGGTAGAGAGATACTCAAACAACCACACTAAACAATGATAGTTTGCTAAGGTGATGTCCTAAAGTGATTGCAAAGATAATGAGACAGCATTGCTTCACCACTTATTCAATTGCATGATAAAAATGACTAGACTAGTTTTACATTGTCATATATCATTACAAGATTACAGTTTGGTAATCACAATCGGACGTTGATAATTGCAGGTAATCCTAGGTTTACAAAACTATAGCCTTTGGTATCGGTGTTATCGATTTTCTTTTGTTTTGTATATTAATACGTTACAGTTGTTAATGGCTGACAAAAGGATTATACAACATTAACTGATTGTTTACTATAGATAGTTAATGATTTCATAACCGCAATCAACAACCATTCTTAAGAAGTCGGGTAAAAATCCCTTGAGTATTAGAGCTTATTAACTTTAAAATCTACGGTAGAAATGTATAGGTAATTTCTTTTTATTACAAATAATTATTATAAGCACAAGCTTTTAAAGTTTTAGTTAATACAATCAGGTCGTCAAATACGTTCACCATAATGATCTGTGGTAGACATTTGAATAGTTAAAATGTGTAAATTCGTATTATTCATGTATAAAAATTATTAATGTTTAAATAAATGTTATATTTTATCTTCCGAATGTAACTACTATCTTCAGAAACATTGTTATAATTTAAAATCGTTTTTATGTATGACTAATAGCTTTTAACTGTGTGCTGCAAGCATGTTCCTGTGTAAAGGACGTTTGAATAATTGTTTTTTCAAACACTGTGTAATTAAAATCATTTTCTAAACAATTTGGCCCCGAATGTGGGCATGTTGATGACGAAGTAATTATGAATACAAAGAACACCCAACGTACTTTGAAAAAAGAACAGAAAATGGAATCATTGCTGCCATCACAATGTGAAAAAAAAACTCCGTAAAGCTTGTAAAAGAATGTCATAGTCGACAGTGATACACTTTACTTGTTATCACATCATTTTCGTTCTGCGATAATTTCGTATTTAATTATTTCATGTTATCTACAGCGAGCATTCAGGGTCCTTGTAGGATAAAGACGATATTATATGATTGCTGCTACGAGTAATAAGTATGAAAGGACAAAATATTTTTTTGCGAAACAATTGCATCGCTTAAAGTTGTTTTAATAGTTCAAAATTATAACTTCAGCATTGAAAAAGCGAGGACTTCAGTTCATAGAACTCAAAACAACTTGCTTAACAGAAAAACTTCAATGTTAGATAGATTTTCGTATTTTTATTACTGAATCTAAGTATTTCGAAAGTTTTAACAACTTCAATCTTCAGACGTGACGTCCTTTATAACTTTATATTGATTGATTTATTTGAAAAATATAATCAATTAACTACGTGCGTATAAAGTTTACTATATAACCAAAGCTTTACATGATTGAGGTTAAATAAACGATGTCGGATCTACCAGTGTTAAGCAGCCGCTGCTCACTTAGTTGTATTTTTCATATGTCAACAGAGAGTACCTATTACATTATGTATTATTATTTTTATAGATATTCTTGGCTCAGGTCCCCAAGTGTTCAGATCTTCCAAATTAATTGTAGGTCTAAATTTTTGCCGCGAGCTAAAGTCCATAACTTAAAAAGTCTTTTTGTCAGTATAGGAACAACGAATCTAAAGATAAAAATGCTCTCCATTCCAGTTAAGTGTGTACACGTAAAGTAGCAGCAAAATTGGAGACCCTCGGGACACTTTCGGCGCTTTATTATAATTAAAATCCAGGAGTCGCGCACTTTGAGTGGACTGCACTTTGCGCCAAAATAAAAGGGGATTAAATGCAAAAAATATAATATTGAGTGTGTATAGTTAACGAAGAGTGTGTGTGAGTGCTGTATATAGTCTATCGTAACATCAATATATTCAGTTGGACTGGGTTTCTTCAGTGATTGAAAATAATCTGCAGCTTAAACCTGATGAGAGACAGAGGAATGCGTTACGGAAAAAACAAACTCAGTGAGCTTTGTTTAAATTATTGCACATAGTATGCCTACTGCATGTGCTTTGGACAGGTTTATCTTTTAAGGACATGTGTAGAAATTGAGGTTGTCTTTTTTTCTATCATACTGAATGCAAACCCAAAAAGAAAATGAAAATAAATGAATACCATTAAAATAAATTATTGTACCAATTCTAAGTTGTTCTTTTTAGTTTCCAATTCCAAGTTTTTTTGTTAAATACAAACCTAGTAAGCTTTGTTTAAATTATTGCACATAATATGCCTACTGCCTGTGCTTTGGAAAGGTTTATCTTGCGAAAAGATGTGTAGAAATTAGAAGGTTTTCTTTTTTTCTATCATATTGAACTAAATCCCAAAAAATAATGAAAATAAATGAATAATATTAAAATTATTGTACCAATTCTGAGTTATGCTTTTTCTTATTTCGCATTTGGATCCAAACTGAAAACGAACATTTTCAAGTTACAAATTTTTATGTTGTTAATGGCAGTGAAAAAAACGTGAAGCTACGGGATTATGGCTCACTGTTTAGTTCCACTTTGGGTTCTGTGAATTTACTAAAACCGAGTCTGCACTAAAAATTGTACTATAGACTCATTAACATTGCTTTTTTTAATTATAAATCTAACTTTTAAAAATAACACATTTTTTATGAAAGAGATCTATTTATTTTCTTATTATTTTTAAATTAGATAGATCTCAAAATTTTTTGAGAAGTAACTATTTCTACTCAAAGTAGATCGATCGGATAACTTACTTAGCGTACCCACTTAAACCAATACTTTTGAATGCTTAATCTCTCTCTAATCTGATAATAACAATGCTGCATCCCCTTATCTTTATAGTAAATATTAAATATAGATTAGTTTTGCAGACATGAAATAAGTTACAAGCATGATATCTAAAGCAAACAAACCTTTGGTCATTACCTACTCTTTCGTCGCAAATCGACCCACTTGAGAATAAAATACAAAGCTATTACAAAGATTAGCACTAACTTGAACTTAGAATCACACGATTCGAACCGAAAATTAAAATCATTATTCCTTTCATCAACATCAGCTCATAAACGTCCTCACCGACAACAGTCCAAACCACTGAAGCGCTTTTTTTTCAAAGCATCAAAACTCATATTTTTAGTTTAGTATTTTAATCGTTTTTTATTATATTTTTGTATATTTTTTGACGTTCATAAGTGCTTTTTGTAAGCCTAATTTGAAATAAATGTTTTTGACTTTGACTTTGACCGAGGGGCATGAGCCTACCCGTACGTAAATAGGCCTTAGTCGTCCACGCAGGCCCAGTGCGGATTAGCCGACTTCAAGCACCCTCAAATCTCTTCATAGGCGTGCGCATTATAAGTCGCGCTTACCATAATTTTTCACGAGACATTTAACTTTCAGTCTACAATGAAAGTATGCGAATAAGCTTTGGTCGTTTTTAGCAGACAATATTATTATTAACAATGTCTTTGAAAATATTACAGCCACTTTGTTTAAGAATTTCGAGGCTAAGTATTCTTGATGAGTTCTCAAATATTAGGGCGTCTAGAAATTGTTTTTGCCCCTTTTGATAATGAAGGTTATGTAGAGAGGCTTAATTTTTTATAATTAAATATAAATAAGTATTAAAGGAATATAAATAAAGTTATGGACGCAGGCGGAATAAACCAACAACTTGTGGAAAAGGAAATATAATGCAAGTAATTCAGAGCCTAAACGAGGAAAGTGAAACACTTAATCTCTCGCTAAACCTGTTGCCACTGCTGGACAATGGTTTCTCCCATTTTGTGCCAGAGGTTCTCATCATCCACTTTCTTCATCCACCTCTTCGACTCCGCGGTTGTCGTTGTCGCATCGGGCTGGAGACCGTCCTATCCAAGACGTTAAAAAAGAACATGGATCCGAACATCCAAATTTCCTAAGTGTCTCAAGATGAAGGTCCTCGCTTAGTGTCTGTCGCTCTCAAAGGGTATTAAAAATAGGTTGTTTGTGGGCAACTGCATGCTTTTCAATTCAAAAACCTACCACGTGTCATATTACAAGAAAAGTCCATTTCGCACGAAAAACTTCGCCCCACTTCGGCACCTTGCGTGATATTTTTTCACGGCTAAAAAACCAAATACAGAAACGTAAGGCGGCTGGAAGAGACAGCCTGAGACTATTGGGTGTTATTTTTAGCTCCCCTAGAATAGATATGTTAGAAATCGTGTCAAGTGTCTAACCAGATGTTTGAAATGGGGCCCGATGTCCGTGGTTTGGGTTTTTTTTGGTAACAAATGAGATAGAATTACTCGGAAAGTTTTTTTTTTAATTGATATATAATTCATGCCCAAAGGTTAAGACCAATACCTGTGAACATGTATTACATGAGCGATAGAGGCTTTTGCATTCACCTATGGGGAGATTGGGCCGTAACCCACCACTCTGGCCTATGCGCATTTGTGGGTATTAATGACTACCATCCTAAGACTGTATGCCAATTTCAGCCCGATCCGTCCAGTGGTTAGGGCTGTGTATGATAGATCACTTTGTCAGTCAGTCATTCATTCAAGCAGACAGTCTTGACTTTGAGTTACATCAATTAAGATAGGTTTTAATTTACAATCTGTGAGTTTACAATGTGTTCGTATAACTGTATCATCACCATAGATCGGATAATCGGATGCATATTCACCTAACCGGTTGACCGGCGCCTTAGTATGGAAAGCACTTCATTATCGTAAAGATTTATATTTATCTCGGATATAGAATTAAATGTATTTTCATTACGTTTGTAGTGTTTTCTATTACAATATATGATTTGTATGTACATTACTTGTATGTTAAAAAACCCGATATTCTGGGATGAATATTTGAAAGGTAGGTAATCCATTCGTAATTTGTTTTATATCCGATTAGTTCAAAATCCCTAATTGATTTCGAATCCCGACATTGAAAAAGACAATTCCGAAAAAAGAAGCCATCTCCATATTTTCTTAGCCAAAAAATAAGTTTAGGTAAATATGCATCCGATTATCCGATCTCTCATCATCACCATGTTATTGAAGCAACTGTATTATTTGCTTGATTGGTATAATATAAACCAACGGATACAGGACTGTTAATCAACCAATTTAATTTATCTCTGATCATAAAGATAATCCATACGAAATAAGGGGCCGTCTTACAGTGGTTATTGACTTATATGCTTTGGACTGTTTGTTGTACATTGGGTTAATGTAATTAATTCTTGTAAGCATTAATCACTTAGCAGGTGATCGGATGGCTACCATAGTTTATAGGTGGTAATGTAATGTTCATTACATAAATTACCATCTAACCACACGAATAAATTGGGTATACCCACAGACATCAGAATATACATTAGACTGGACAAGCCGCCAAGTTTATAGGCAGTCCCAGTGTCGCAATTTCTTTTCGGTTCTTACCTGTGAAAAGTTATTCTATTACTTGGTAAATTTACTGATTCATTGCGATGATGGCATGTTACAATTGCACAGGATGGCATATTGAAAAAAAACGGTAATTTCTTCTAATATTCGTGCGTCTTGAATCGTCTCACAGAGCGTAAACTGGTAGCCAGTGTATGCTCGTTGAGCTTACAGTTGTCG
This sequence comes from Leucinodes orbonalis, assembly GCA_019425675.1. NCBI lineage: Eukaryota > Metazoa > Arthropoda > Insecta > Lepidoptera > Crambidae > Leucinodes > Leucinodes orbonalis. The sequence continues at coordinate 34,781 of PQWD01012353.1, forward strand.
CACTTTAAACGCGGCTTGCCCCATCTCCTGTATTGTAGGAAGCTAAACTCACATAGGTACGAAACCACAGTAACCTTAAAGTTTACTTATACCTATTGATCTCCAAAAATGTAAAATAAAAAATACAGTGAAATAGTTGTATGCTCGTGCTTTTCATTTAGCACCATTTTAATGATGCGTTAAGGTCAAACTTTTAATGAATATTTTTATGTCATATGACAATAAGTCAAAAGGATTGCCGTGGCTTGCTATCCAGGATAAATATCAATGTTCCAACTAAGATACCACGAGCCTTAAGGTATAATTTATTTGCAATGAGAAGCTCAAAATCAAAATGGGTCTTTATTCTCCTTTAAACCGAATGATTCGCAGTTATAATTCGCTGTCTAAGTCCTCTGATATTGATATATATAATACTTGTATTGGAAAATTAAAAATGCTGTGTCTTCCCCAAGTTCCACAGAGTATTGTTGGTTAGTTTGTTTGATTATCTATTTTTTTATTGTATTTTAGTTTTACTGTTTTACCTTATAAAAAGCACTTACTTGTTGTCAATGCATGTCGTTATCAGCTATAAGTGAGATTACATTAAGAACTGTTTTGTAAAAGCAAAAAAATTGTAACATGTGAAAATGTAAATCTTGTTTGTGATCTTAAATAAATAAATAAATGTGTCACGCGGCTCGGACATTTTTTGGTTGATATTTCTTCGTGATTGTGCACCTACTTAGTTTATTGCTTATCTAAGGTTAACATATAGCTAAATTAACATGCTGAGTCTGCAGGCCTTATTAAAACGTGCACATATTTTTTCAATACAAACACAAACGGAGAGTGAAGTGCTTTTTTAATATAAGCTGAGTTAATCCAACGTTATCTCATTACTAATGTAAATATATTCGTAAGTCAAGGATATCCATCACGCGATAAAGACGGTACTTTTTGAGTAGCAACAGAAGTAAAAACAGCAGTGGTCGGCAGCCATTTTCCTTTTATATTTCTGGAATTTCTTTGATGATTTAATATACATGTGTCTATTAAAGAATATTAAGTCATCTAATTACTGAATAGATACTTACAGCCTGTGTCAAGTTATTACCGTTTTATTTAATTTATCAATCATTGATGAAGCTTATTTCTTCTTTTCATTAAGTTACTTCAAACTTTAATTTGATTAGAGCTCAATTTGAGTGTGACGACTTAGCCGGGCTTATGATCCATTAGTTTTAGTTTCCGCGACATTATCATTCATTGTTTCACCTCTTCTATCAGTTATGTCTTCTTTCTATGTTATATCTTTATGCTATTTTCTCAAGAAATTTACCATTCAATACTTTTTATTGATTCTGACGGAGCTTGATGGCTGCGTTCTACCAACCAAATGAACAAAACCAGTTTTATTAGTATAAATTAAGTAATACGTATATTGCACATATGCTGTGTGGTGACCAGGGCCGTCTCTAGATCATGTGGCGCCCGTGTGCAAACATTACCCTAGCGCCCCTAGCAAGCGCACGCTCCGCGGAGGAACTCCTAATGTGATCGGCGCTCGGCGCCCCAGGACCGCGGTGCCCGTGTGCTACGCGCCCGCCACCTAAGGGAAAGACGCCCATGGGGGTGACGACAGATTATTGTTTAACTGTTCTAGACTTCCCGCGGGCGCTGAAAAAAGGAAAGATTACAGTGTTCTTTAAGACAAAGTCGAAAAGTCAAGAATGGGAAAGGTTTAGTGTTTTTCCATTAAACATGGTTTTTCAACATAAGGTCTAAGGTCTGTTATCTCCAAACCTGCATTATCGTACAAGGAGACCGAATTCCAGCACTTTTTAAATATGAAAAGTAGAATCTTTCCACGTGGAAATACCCTTAGTGTACATAGCAGTATATCTAATAGGAATGGTAAGCGCCACCAGCTAACAAGATCCAGGTTGGTATATCCAGCAGTAGTGTTTCCACGTGGTGACCATTTTGCGACATTGTCCCATTATTTGGGTCAGTGGCACGGCGCCTCATTGTATAGCACGATTCACGAAAGATGACCACAAATGGCGGCCTACGCAAGATAAAGACTTTTTAAATAGTAGTGAAACAATATAATTATGAAATACTAGCTTTTGCATGCAACTTCGTCCGCGTGGAATAGTAACTTTGGTTTAACGCTCTCTATAACCCGCTCTTTGTTTATAACTCACCTATGAGTTAAAACTGCGATATCACATAAGATATTAATTTAAGTTGAATGTTGCAAAGGGAAATTTTGTTTAAAATGAAATATGTGAAAAATAAAATTTTAATTTGGATAAGGATTACAAATTGTCATAAGCGTAAAGAAAATGCTAGAATGTCAGCCGTTGCCGCCACCGCATCTCCAAACGGACCAAAAAAATTACATCAGCGCAATGGTCATCTTTCGTGAATCGTACTATACCACCAACCTTTTTACATAATGCAGCGTTACCTTTCAGTTTTCGCTCTATGTACATTTTTGATTCGCCCACCGTGATTCGGGGAAAATCAAAAGTGATTTCAAGAGGTACATGCGTGGAGGGTTAGTTGTAAGCTGTATGTTTATTACATTCAAGTTTTCCGATCGTATTCAATCTGGAACCTAGGATTCACCACCACTTAGTATTTTTATCCGGTTTGTTTTTTTTTATGTTATAAGTGTACAGGACGGTCTGGACGCTCACCTGATGGTAAGTAATACGCCAGACCATGACAGAGCGGCATTAAAGGAGACCAACAACTGACAGACAGTTATTATCCCCCATCAATGCCGCACTGCGCCCGTCACCCGAGACAACAGATGTCTTATACCCGGTAATTTCACTATCTACAGTGCCCTCATCCCGAAACACACACACACGTCACACTCTGTTTCACGGTTTGTGTCTCACTATCTTTTTCTTTCTCTGTTATTTTTCTCATTGTTTATTGATGTGTTTTATATTATTTACGTAGTAAACACATTTACCAGCAGCGGTATTTCCTGACAAATATGACATGGGAAACTTTAAGAAAATAGCATATTCCTATCTGAAAGGTAATCAGCGCACCGGTGGCACTTCTGGTGTCACCGTTTTCCCTGGGCGGACGTGAACACTTTCCATCGGGTGTCTCTCCAAAAAATTTGCCAACGTTATAATATCCTAAATTATATCACTTCATCAAAGGTTTCTGAGTATCATTGCAGTAAACTAACCAGAATCCTACTTTATTATGGTCTTTTCTCACTGATTTTGCAAGCGCAGTGATGGATAGGTTTATTCATCATCTTTTGTAATGGTTAAAACATTTTATTTTTGTTTTTTACGCCCACCAACTCGCAAACGGAATTATTTCTACGACAGTAGTGGTGGTGAAAGTTTTAAATTAAGCCAGAATTGATCTAATAAAAACAAGAAGCTTTGTTGCTATCTTACACATGTAAAAAAAAACAACCTCCAACCATATATTTCCGAATAACGTAGCATTTATCACGGAACACTTACACGTAACGGAGACTGTGATTTATTGTGTCTCATATTCGCATAAGTTTATAAACCCATTTGTAATATTCCCAAATATTTCTGTGCCATAAATTATACGGTAACCGTGGTAGGGGACGCGGCATTCCTACTTCGCCACGTTTTGCATAGCACGGCGAGTTCTAACACGCGATTCGACAATTAGCTGACGTGTCAATATGGATTTGTACCCAGTGTAATGTGTTTATGATAGCTTTGTCTTAAGACATTTTGTGAACTGCGAGTTCGTTTGCATTACAAATGCGTGTTCGTGGATTGTGTTAATGATACGGGTTATCAAATGTGCTTTTTTGCAAGAAGTTTTTAGCTGAGTCGATTTGAGTGTCGTCGTACTGTAGGAACCGACAAAATTCTCAAGTGTCAGGAAAAAAGTAATGCTGGTATATCTTTTAAAGAGTATGAAAAGAGTATTATGATAAAGACAAAGTGTAGAGGACGAACAGGCTCATATTGCTAGTGTTTCGCAATATGAGGGTATGGAAGGCATAGAATAGTTTATAATACGTAATTTTGTTCAGGGCTCTTATACCCGGTAATTTTTCTAGCTACAGTGCCCTCATCCCGAAACACAAAAGTGATAACACTCCGGTTTCACAGGACCATATCTGCACTGCGGTGGTACCTAGACGACTCAGTATCGAGTCTACCACTAGTCAAATCCTGGTCCTCCATTTTCTCATACTTCATCAGCGACCTATTTAAATAAATATCCACTGACATTACAGAGCGCCATCTAGCCCATTATAGCGCAAACTGTAGTTAGTGGTACTAAACAACTGATAAACATAGTTTTTTTGTAAAACATACATATTTATACATAACGAAACCAGATTGATACAAAACACCATGTTTTGCACACAAGAGTTGTACTACCGGGATCGTACCCGGAACCCTAGATGTAGTAGCCGACGTCTCAAACCGTCACGACAAAAAATATTTATTTGACACTTACTACACTGGTTTACCGTAAGAATACATTCACAAGATTAATAGAATTTATGTGAACTCAAGGTATACGATGACAGCTGTTTTAGTATAAAAAATGGGTCGTTAAATTATTTGTATTTAGTCCGAATTCGTTACATAATCCGTCGTACGCGTCGTATGCGTCCCGACCGTGTT
>PQWD01012354.1:0-39571 GCA_019425675.1 Leucinodes orbonalis
CCAGAGAGAGATACCTTATAGGAATAGCAGAGTGATTTAATTATGTAATGTAACTCATTTTGGTTGTCCATGTCAACACTGCCAACTATATATATGGTTAAAAGGGTGAATTGCTTTTAAGATTTTAATGTTAGTGTAACTTTACAAATCAATTTAGCGGCCACTAATTAATGGTTAGTTTTTTGAATGACATTTACCCTTATGACCAATGAAATATGGACATAGAAACACGCTATAATCAAAATGGCTTCCTTGACTTTCTGGTGCCTTATACTTATAACAATAATCAAAATAGTGCCATTTATTACTAATGATACAAATGATGCTAAATATTTTTATTATTTTTGAATAGGTTCTACTCAATTGAAAGCTAGTATAATTTATAGTAATATATTTCATATTAATATTTGTCTTTTTATATTCTAAATAACCAATGAGCATTTTTATTTATAATTTTGAATTATTTTCTGACGTTCTAAATCTTGCCTTCGCAATTTATGAAATTATGTGGTTATAAGTTCTATGTTACAAAGTGAATGTTATACTGATTTTTGTTCTTTGATTTTACTGATACCGACGATCGTCTCGTTTACTTCATATTAAATTACTATACAAATATATATTTTTTGTAATATTGTTTTTTAGAGTTGAACCCGATATTGATTTAATGATTTTTATAAATTGTTTGTACATAATAATATTTCTTTGAAGTATAAATTATTTCAGTCGTCTCTAATAGTAGCTAATAAAAATTAACGCTAATTGTTGTCTTTTATTTAAAAATCGATTCCGCTGAACAGGCTGAAACTCTGCAGTAACTGTTTTTTCATAATCTAAATTTAAAGGATACTCGTATAAAGCCCTATTTTCCTATTATGAATTTCCTTGCTAAAATCTCAGTCAATCCTATTCTTTAGGGTAGTCGTAAAAGGGACCAACCTTCCATATAAAACCAATTTCGTAGCTACCTTCTTACCTGCTACCCTAAATTACCCGGTTCCTATTTGAATTGATTTTTTTCCGCATGAGTTGTTACAACTTAATGTAATTACGACACTTGCCTAAGATTACAGGGGTCGAATTTCCTTCTTCTTTTACCCTTACAAGTAATAAATTCGTACTTTAGTCGAGCGGTCTTATTGCGTATTCTGATCACGTATGCCAAGCCCTGCTTATGAGAGTGTGAGTGGTGCGTCTAATAAAGCACTGAAGGTTAGTGTTATGAGTATTGTAACTGTACCAATATTACTTTATGGCTACTTATGTTGTAGATTTACTTCCCCGAGCCACTATAATTGCGCGATGAGCATGGAGTGAAGCTAATGGGTTGTTAAGCCTATCTAATCAAGGATTGTGCATAATATTTTAATCAATTTTGTAATTGTGCCACCCTAAACGAGATTGTAAAATATCTGAATGAGGATTATGTATTTAATTATATTATCACATATTTTATGTAACGCCGTTGGTTTCTTAATAAATAAATTAATAAAACCAATTAGATTACAAGGACCTTGAAAATAATAACTATAAGGTCTTTTCTTAAACGAGTAACTACACTCATTTAGAACCTTCAACATTAATAGTTATAAATATAAATTCTTGTTACCTAAGTTAACCATTTTCATTTCTACCGATCTACCTACCTAAGGGTATAAGCGGAGTTATAAACAGAGGTTTACTCTAAAACATTCGTTTAATGTTACTATCGCGTAGAATCTATACGTACGTGTTATAAACAACAACGAATGCCGCGGAAGTTACGATCATAGCTCTATAGGTCGGACCCTATCATTATGTTCCTTAACTTTTGATGACGCTTCAATTCCTCGCCGTTACCATGGAGCACAAGTGTTCCTCAAAACCACCTGGTCGGACTAAGTGCAAATTAAATTTGGTCTTTATATGGGATTGCGTAAAATAGAGTTTACAGTTGTATGTTTTTGATTTTGATGATTGCCTTTTACAATTTTACATTTAAAATTTTAGAACTTGGATTTTTAATTAATAAAAGTTCTGAAAACAAAAGTTTTAAAAAAACTAGCATAACAAATCTAGATTCTTATTTCTTCAACAACAATTTATCTACGATAATTGACTATACCTATCTAAGCAGTGTGGAATCTTTAAAATATTACTTTCTAAGTAACTGTTTATTTTAATTGTTATATAGTTAATATTATATTAATAATAGGTAAACAAAGATGGTTCACGAAAGCTCATTACACTGCAAGTAAGGTTTACGTAGTTAAAGATATATTGGTGGTTAACATTTAATTTTGCCCACTGCTAACCCAAATGAACGTCATAAAACCATAATTTCTTTTATAAATAACGAGGTAATAAAGCCGCTTAGCTACTTATTAATAGATACTTTGCCGCAGTTCGGTATAGGTTTAATATACATGGTAATAATTATGTACCTATCCATATAGTGATACGGAATAATATAATAAAACATTTCTGTTTTAAAGTTATAATTTCAAAAAATTTAACAATATTTAGGGTAACCACATACGTAAACAACTTTTTTTAACCAAAGAAAACAACGTGCGACGATACAAATAACTTAATTTTATTGAAGGAAAGTGCGCGGGTTTTATTGCACGCCGATACTCTTTGTTGTTTTAATTAAGTGAGATTTGACTCAGAATTCTTTATGTACAGCGTAAACAATCCAAAATTAATTGAAATCCCAGGGGTACTCTTTAAACCTATATAACTATGGATAGGTACGTAGATTAATCGTTGTGTTGAATTATTGAATTCTTTGATAAGGGCATAAGATCAGGAGTAACTTGTTAGAAGTTTCATAAAAGTTATACACCTATATACACCTTTTTGTATCTTAAACCAACCTGAAATGATGGTTGTTGCATCCATCCATCCTGCCGTAAAGAAACTGAAGGCCTGGCAGTAAACCAACATAGACTGAGCCCCATGTGCGACGGTGTCTTTTAACCCTACAAAGACGAGTGTGGCCTAGGGAGGCCTTATTCAGCAGATCATAGCTAAACATAATTATGCTGCTGCGAACGTTTATTAAAACTTTGAAAGGTTTTTGCGTAGGTAAGTTTCAGCTTTTGAGTAGTGCATGCAAGGAATGCCCTCGAAAAATATGTTTTCCCATTGAAGCAACATTCATCATTCCTATTTTTAGCTTATTAGACATAGCGTGGTCGTGAATGGACTATAAAGAACAAAACGAAAATATATTTGAGAACCAGCAGGTATTTAACTAGTATTTTTATATAAAGATTATCTTACTTTAAGTCGCGGTTTGTTACTGAACTTTTGTTACGTAATTGCGTTATTTAAAACCTCTACAACTTAGGAAATCCCCAAAGTTTCTTTATTATCCTCTAATAATCGATAGTCATTATGAATATTTGGAATGTTTACACATGGTAATCGATATTGAATCAGAGCAGGTATTTAAAATGAGTCACCTCTTGACCTTAATACCAGTCCAATAAAAGATTGGGTCAATACTGATGTGAGCTTACGTACTCCGAAAAATGCCAGTTCTTCCGTAATTTGAAAGCTTACGCCTCACGGAAAAAAATACTATGGGTGGCACTCGTAGTCTTTTTTGCTCAATCTCAATGATGCAGAATGTGTTTGTCGACATACTCGGACTATTATAAAGAAATACCGGTGTATAGTCGGTGCCAGTGGCTGAGTATAGGTCGACGATCAGTAACTTTTATGTGTAAGTAATTAAAATAGAAATTCATAATAATACAAAATTATTTTTCTAGACAGATAAATATTCTTATAGTCAACAGACTGAACAGCACTCTTAACAGCAAAAGCTGAAAAAAAAAGAAATACACTTCTGCGATTAATATATAAACGTTCCGAAACCCCATAACTATTGAGAAGGCCTATTCTATCCAATAGTCCACGTAGGTAGGTGCCGTATGCGCCACAATCAAAGATTCTCGATAAAATACACGTAAGGTTAGGTAAAGTTAGGTTTCGTAGATGGAGTTTATTATAAATAAACAAGTTTGTACTGGATTAAATAATTGTAATTACGAATTCATCCCGACCTACGATCTCTACGTGCGTAGTTACGTTTGCTAACTTCTACTAACAGAAGGCTTCTTTGATCATACTCGTAGTAGGTATAATTATGTAATGTTTGTGAAATTAAGGTAAAAGACTAGTAAACGCAAACCGACGTACTTATATATCATTTTGTGTACATACGTATGTACGTTACTCAGTGCGGGAGTTGGGAAAGAGAAACCGACTAAAAATATCGAAAGACAAAAGATGAACTAATGAAAATCACGTAGTGCGGTTTATGCTACTTAAGTTTGGTCGTTGCAAGCTGAATCACCTGAAAATCTGTGCCATCTGACAGCCTCCTGATAATCCTAAAAATGTTTCTATGCTTTGGAGGGCCGTCAGTGTCCGCAAAAATCTGCATATTAGTCGTTAACATCTGCTATTAACTACGTATTGATCTATGATGTTTCCTGGGCCCTGGTGAAGTACGTTATTATTATTGACGATGAAAAATCATCAGTTTGCATTCCGAATTCATAATTTTACCTATATGTATTAGATTAATTAAAATAAATGACTATATAAATTACAAGGCGTTTATATATTTTCAGTCAAAATTTTTATTACATCATTTTAAAATTGACACGAAGTACCTAGTTATAGATTAAACACGAAAATATAGCGTTAGCAAAATTCTGCAATTATCTTGGCTATCGTGCGAATTTATTATAATAAAGTACTTTTGCTGTTCTATCTCATCGTCAACATTATCAGTCCATCAGTGGCGTGCACTTCATATATGCAAGTAAGCAGTGCATACCCTGTTTGCCTAGTCAACGCGGATAATCGCCAACATATAAAATTATAACTTACAGATTTGAATCATGGGCGATCTGCCGTCATCAACAGCACTCAATTTGACGTAAATGTAAATTATTTATTGTTTTGCGGTTACTGTCATTTACTTTGCAAATCTTAATCATAATCTCTTTGCACGCCACTGCAGTCCATAATGGCCTTCGTGTTAATGAACAGGTACCATCTTAAGATTGTGAGGTTGTAGGCGGCTTGTTGTACGCTCCGAAGCAAGGAACAATCATTCAATACTACCATCAGCAAGGTGATTGAGCAGTATACTTAGCCTGCAATGTCCTTTTCAAACTGAGAAAAATTAGTAACGTTTCCCCGTGGGTTTAAAACCATCGACCTCCGGGTCACACAGCGATCGCTGTACCCACTAGAACACGATGTCAGTAATTCTATAGGTATTTATGTTTTCTTAACTGATAAAGATAGTAACAATGGTAGTAGGCTCTAATATTTTTCCTTGAAAAGCTCTTTACTTTCAGCTCCCTATTAAGCTTAACGAATTCATTTACCCAACTTAAGAATAGAATTAAAAAAAATAATGAGATTCTTTGGGGCTTATGAAGTAAGGTAAGTTTGATAGAATGTTGTTAATTTGATCATTATTGTATTTATAAAAGCAGAGTTAAAGGTGCATCCTTCTTAAAGCGGCTTAGTTAATTTATTACAATATTGATCAGTCTATATACCCTATCTTGGAAAATTAAGGAGAGTAGGTAAGACCATGACGACATCATCAGGAAGGAAAGCGTAGCGGCAGAAAGAGCATGCTCGTAAGAAAAACTCTCACGTAAAAACGAGGGCTGTAAAGGCTTATGTGGAGTATTGTAAAGAAGGCAAGGGTTCGAGACTCGAGTATCCCTGAGGGATACGATGTGGAGCCATTTGTTGTAGGTACTCACGACAATGTGAATATTGGTTATATTTTCTTTTAGTTTAAGTCTTTCGATGGAGATAAAGGTTCTGTTGGATTAATTACCTCGATATTCGTGGACAACATATTTATTATTATACGTCATAACAAAGTCGAAAGTTTAGTGCATATTTCAATATGTACCGTATTTTGAATTCGATAGCGTGTGTCATTTAGAAAATGATTGAATATATTTAAAAGAGAGCGTCGGTGGCTCAATGTGTGACTTATCGCCTTCCTACCGGAGGGCTGGGTTCAATCCCGACAGTACCAAGTGTTTTTCGAATTTTTCGTAAAGATATGTACGTTATCCGACGCTCTCACGGTGAAGGAAAACATGTGAGGAAACCTTCATGCACTCCTCGAAGAGATTCGAAGGTTGATGGTGAAGTCGTCCAATCCGCACTGGCCGCGGGACGACTAGGCCTAATTACCTATAGGGTAGGTTCGTGCCCCTCGGTGGGGACTTTAATTGATTCTGTGATGAATGAGAGATGTGATCAGACACTTTCATAATTTTATATGATTCCAAAGTTATTAATCCCGTGAATAGACATAAATAGTATCTACTTAGATAGTTAGCTATGATTCGAACTGAAAAAAAGCGCTACCGCTTTTTTAATATACATTATTGAAAATAAAAATAACATAAATCCTATATCACCAATACGTATTCTAACTATACCTGTTACCCTCAAAAACAGGCTCTTGTAGCGGTAAACAATCCTCCTTATGAGCTGTCGAACTGATAACGTGGATAAACTTTACGAGTTACTGGAAAAATTCAATTCCGCCCGAAAAATATTTGCGAGGTGCGTTCACATATTCATACGGAGTTAGGTTTGTAACGTATTAACTGAACCGTAACATTGTCACTATATATTCATATATCAGTAGAGAACAAAATTGTACATTAAAGCCTTTATAAATAAAAAAAAGTAAGAAATATGTTTAATTTTTTTATTTTAATTGAATTACAAAATATACTGGCTTATGCGTGTGATGAAGATAAGTATGATGATACATACATTACAGCCGTACAGTTAATTTCTTCAAAGCACGGAATCATCTTAGTTTTAATGTAATAAACTATTATATTATAAATTATAATTGAATGAAGTTATAACATTTTTAAAGACTTATTTTCAGGATATACTTTTTGCTGTCGGCCGCAGAAGGCCTTCGCAGCCGTAGTGGGAAGTGGATATGGCGCTCAGCCTTAAAATTGAGACCGTTGCCAAAATTCGGTTCCGGTCGTTCAAACCAGTTTCGGTCAGTTGGGCTAATGCATGTTGACGGGTAACCAGAGTCCCAGTGCGTATACAGCATAGTACGTTTTTTCCCGTTGAAGTTGGCAAGGCAATCAGCGCCCAACAGCGAAAAGGCCGTTTGAAAAATATAAAGCATGAGAACTGTCGGCTAGGATCATTCCATGAGCATTAACATTCGGTGTAAATGAAAACAATTGAACCATTTTAAATACTTAAGGCCTCTTAACTAAAAACCTGTTAATATATTTTATTATTTCATTCAACCAAAATAAAGGGGCGATGACGGTGTGGGATTGTTTTAATTCTTCTTTTAGTCGAAGTACTCTTTATTAGTTTCTCCATCATGTTATTAATGAGTGACTGAATAAATTGCTCATTAGTTTTGTGGGCTTGCCTACCTGTGGTCCAAACCAGAGTAAATATTTGTCTGCGTTCTCAATATTTTGCTTATATATTTACTTAAGTAATTAATTTAAAATTAAATTACATACTGTATTAAATTTGTAATTAAAGTATAAGGCTACACTTTTATTTGATATTGAACAATGCCTATGATTTTTATTGGATTTTACTAAAATAAAATATTTGTTTGGTATGTAGTTTAAATGTATTCACATTGTTTTTTTATAAAATAATGGAGCAATCAAGCAGACAACTTATCTGGTGGCATTCGACTACAGCTGTCGTTTATTACCTATGAATCCTATGTTGTAGTGGTAACTTGTGATGACAAGATGTTAGGTCACAGTAAACAGTTATTTCAAAATTAATAAAATAAACATATAAAAAATCAACTTGAAATACCTATAATTTTATAGCTTTCGAGTGTCAAAATAAATGTTCTAACTTAACATAGGTTCAGTCGCTGAATCGAGCGCTACTACTTCATAAAGATAATAAACTGATACCTAAACCTCAAATACACAAATTTCGTGAAATTTACAATTTAGGCCGTGTTATCGTCAAAGCGATCTATTTCAAATAGCCCTTGGCAGAATATTAAATAGGTACATTCTAAAGGATATTTTATTGGCAAAATAACTGGGAATGTATTCTATATAGGTATACCTACTTTCAGTGTTGTCACCTTAGCTCCTTTGTATCTAGATCTAGCACTTTTTAGTATAGGTGAACTCCTTTTTTAACGATTTAGCCCGAAAGAGCAATCTTGCTCTTTTTCATTGTCTTTAAAATATTACTGAAGTTTTCGCATGCTAACAAGTACTTTTTTGCTATTTCATCGGTCATGATGACCTTTATTTTAGACGCTCAAAAAAAACGGCCTTATTACATGATTACTTCAGCATTTTTAGAACAGAAAATCTTTTTATGCCCTATCTAGCCCTTTTTTACTTCTCAAAAAGCCCTTTTTCTAAAACTGAGGTAGCAACACTGCCTACCTTTTTGGCATTCAACTTGATCACTTTTGAAGTCCCCCTTTGAGAAGGTGTGCTGATCGGTCACTGTCGCCACCCGGCTGTGGGTTGTGGCTCATAAAAATAGGTTTGCGTGTGAGATAATTACATGCGGATATCGGACATTGGGAGAAAGCAATTCAATTATAGCTTTAAGTACTCCTTCAATAAAAAAATGAATCCACCTAACAACCGGCTTAACGCGGCATCCGAATATTGGAGACCTAATTTATTTTTAGACTCTAAGGCCTGTATTCTCCGTAGTTGATCTTAAATTTGGTTAGAAAGGGATAGGGCTATACAAGATAAGTAGCGGCACAGATTACTAAGAATTTTAAATTGTAGTTACGATTGATTAATACAAGTACTGCTATCTATCGACGATTCGATGTAAGGTCACAAACAGTATAAGGCGTTGGGACCCCGTGGTAGCGGTATCCTTTCTAAATCTTCTTTCTTTCTACTTAAATAGTAAAGATCAATGATTAAGTCTCTTTCTAGAATGCGGGCCTTAGGACATTCAGCCTGTTACGTCCTAATTAAACTAGGAAAAATCACACAGTATGATATTTTGCACTTTTTGTGAACCTCCTGGGATGTCCATCATAGCCGCTGGATTAAGAACTTTATATCTATCATACCCGTATGAGAACAATAGAAGCGTTTATTTGAAGTTATCGGTTATCGAATCGTTCGAACAAATGCCACATGTTTTAGAACTCTGGTCTGTAACAAAGCCTTGTTCTACCAATTACTACTTTGTTAAATCAAAATGTGAGTATACTAAGGAAGGGTGTATCTCTAAGGTTTCTTAGTGAGATTTTAAGCTACAATTATTACTTATACAGAATTAGGTATAGCATAATCATATAACAGACTAAGCGTATAAATAAAACACAACATTCACACAGCGTCATCGAGCCTCAAGTTAAGCGTAAAGCTTAACTTATTTATTGTTCCAGTGTTATCTTGTTGGTTGTCCTCATCATCATCAGCTCATTAAACGTCCCCACCGAGGGGCACGAGCCTACCCGTATAGGGTGATTAGGCCTTAGTCGTCCACGCGGGCCCAGTGCGGATTGGACGACTTCACACACAACCTTCGAATCTTCTTCAGGCGTGCATGAAGGTTTCCTCACGATGTTTTCCTTCACCGTAGGAGCGTCGGATAACGTACATATATTTTTCGAAAATTCGAAAATACATTGGTACGTGTCGGGATTTGAACCTCAGCCCTCCCGGTAGGAAGGCGACAGTCCACACCACTGAGCCACCGACGCTCTCTTATTTCTCTCTCTCTCTTGTTGGTTGTCTTAATAAAATAAAAAAAAGCTTGTATGACTGGTGCTCAACAACTGATAAACATACTTATATACTATTTTTCATAGAAAAAACCCAAACTAATACAAACAGACATGTTCATGCACACAAATGTTACTGCCCGGGGATCGAACCCGGAACCCTTGCTGTAGTAGCCGACGTCTCAACCATTACACAAAATGGATCGTCGTCAAATAAACAATAAATTGTAATATGACAAATTAACAATAGTTCTTAAAAACAATAAAAAGTATTTAAAAGTATATACTGTGATAGAATAGATGCCATCGACATTTGCGAATTGAAAACATTATGTTATTACCTTCTGTGTTGACCTAACGTATTCTACAAAATTATCTTACATTGTATATTTGCGCAAGTCAAACAGGTTTAGGTCTAACTTGAAGACAGCTATTCCAGTGTTCTATTCACGGTTCTCATGAATAATTTCGCTTCATTATATTATGCTGAAAATTTGATGTTCTTAACGCCTACTGCTTAAACAATATTTTTCTCGAATAAGCCTTATTGTTTAGCAACGTTATCATACCACGAAAGAAAAATGTGAGTATACTACAGACCTATATTGTACAAATTTATTTTTTTTCCAAGGAGAATACTTAATGAACTTTTATGAAAAGATGTAACTTTTGACAACCAATCTATTGGCATTCACACAACGCCTATCATTTCCATATACTATCTTCAAGAAATATCAGTTTTCATCAAAATTTAAGAAATAATTTCAACACACCCATGACATCTCTTGTTGCGAATAGGATTATGTATATAATTATGTCACGTACCTATACAATTTTCATGAGTCCCTGATGATGATATGAGAGTACAAGGACTTAAACCCCACATATAGCTGAAGGTCGCCATGAAAATGGCTTCATTAGATTAAACTAGCTTATCTTATGTTACCTTATCGGGCGGCCCCTATTTACTGCCGCTTCATCACGTATCGCGCTTGTATGTCACTTTCGTTGACATTTCTATTATGAGTATCAGTCGGCTTTCCTTATGTGAAAAGCTAATCGAATCTGACATCATCATACTTCTTGTAATGTTTGTTACAAAAATATTCTATATGTAAAATTAGTTCATTTTTTTTGTTTTGGCAATTTATTTGAGGCAAAGGATCTTAATTTTTAAATTAACATCATGAGATGTGAAGAGGCGTTCTGTAGAAATCATCCTAGTGTAGTGATTCCACGGCCCACAGAATACGCATTAAGTGTGTTGAGTTGTGTTTTCGTAGTGAACGCGGTTACCGGAAAACCCGAAACCCCTTCCTTTCTTATATTTCCCTTGACCTCCCCCTTTTTAAGGATTGCTGGTGTCCAAGGGTGCTGGTACCATTTAAGATCAGTTGAACCATCTGCTCGTTTGTTACCCATAAATAATAATACTGGAAGAGTACTCAGAGTTACATTTTTGTGTATTACCATAGTTAAAATTTATTCATAATCATATAAAAAAAGCAAAAAAAAAGAACTAAACATACCTGTTTGTACAATTATACTTTATATTCGTTGGCGTCAGCAATGATTTGTTATATAGAGGGACTTGGACCATAGCCTTTTACGCTAAGGCGGCGGGCAGGAGTTGCATCTATTGTTCGCAGCTTATGAAACATATGTTAAGTAGTGGACGTCTTATGGCTGAAATGATGATCATAATTCAGAATAAAACATGAAAAAAAACAAGATTTCTATCTAGCACAAAATTAATTAATTATATGTCAATTGAACAATAATCACGTTATAAAAGTAGATTATACACATGTATTTGATAAAACAATTGCATAAACTTCTATTATTTTTAGTTTCTACGAGACAATAAACTCTTTGATAGTACTATTATACAGCTTGCATTTCTATTTGCACGATATTTCCAGTAACCAATTTCATCACACAATATGTAAAACTGGAACACAGCGAGTGAGATAAAGCTTGAAATTAGCCGAGGATGATTTAATTTTCATCATAAACATAGTTTAGTTACTGTGACGGAAAATAATCATGAGCTGACTCCTAACCAGATGACCGATGCTCTGGTAAAAATGGCAGGTAGGCGATGTGCGACACCTGTTAGGCTCAGTTTGCATGGCCATTAGATCTTCTTTCATCAAATGACGTATTTGACCCCAATGTAGATTCCTCCTTGGTCTGGTGGGCTTAGATCGCTACGTGATACGAGGGTCGTGGGTTCGCATACCGCGGGAAACTGCATAGTGAAAGTCATATTGTATATTATTCTCCAGTTTCGTTAGGATATTGTAGGCTTAATCTCCCGATTGTATGAAAAGAGAGATTCCGTGCTTCGGAGGGCAGGTTACTCGGTTACTAGCTTAGGATGGCTGTCGTAAAAAGTAACCATTCACTATTGCATCCTCGTGGTGGGTTACGGTCTAATCTCCTTAAAACTTTATAAGGCTATTAGGCCGTAAAGCACAAGGACTTGCAGTGAAACGTTATAGGCTGATGATAATGATGTTGTAAGGTACAGTAGAACGCCGATTATCCGAACGCCGATTAACCGAATCGCCAATTATCCTAATCGGTATTAAGCTCGAAATTTTACAATTTGTATTTTTGACAAGGCCTGATGGGGTTGCAACTTTATCTGATTGAGATGTTCAAGTAAGCATTATTGTAGAACAGTGTTTGTTAAACCTTATAGTTTATTCGATGTGTGACAGTTCGTTTTTCTTTATTACCAGTCTATGTCCGATTAATCGAATCGATACCGGTCCCAATTAATTCGGATAATCGGCGTTCTACTGTACCTAATAATGCTTCATAAATTGGAAACAAGATACAAGTTATAACGCTGGTACCCAATGTTGTGTCCAAAGCGTATCCCAGGGGAAGACGTGTCAAGGAGGTGTTATACCACATTCGGGAACTCGCTCGCGAAACTTTGACAGTGCTGTGTTTAAACTAATCTTTGGCAACGGAAACGCGCTGATACATGCCTGAATAGGACCACACACACATGTTATGGTAAAACTTAGTGTTCCTTTATCTAGAATTTCAAGAAATGTCTGTGGAATTTAACTTCGTCATTTACATATAACACAAAAAGTTAGCCGAAATCAACTGTTTGGATGAAATCTTAGAATTTTAGTGTAAAGTTAATATAACCCCACCAAAAACATTACATGTAAAATGTTGTCAAGACCACGACCTCATAAGGTTTGCCCAGGGAGAAAGATTTCATGTAGAGCCAAGCTTCTGAGTACTAATTACACAGCCTAACGCAACCGACCCTTACTTCAACAAATTCTACATATCATTAAATTTGTAAGGTTTCAACGTTTCGGTATCGTCGTGGAGGTGATGCGTTTATAAGTTTAAGTACGTAATATTAAGTTTCTGATTTGAAGTAAATAACGAAACAGCCAAGTCATACATATTTACTAATATATAGAATTTGTTGAAGTTTGGGTCGATACAGTTAGGATGTGTAGAGTCAGAAGCTTGGCTTTATATGAGATCTCATATCTTTTTATTCCAGGGCAAACCTCATGTGGTCGCCTTGGCAACATTTTACCAATGATGTAGTACAGAATATCGTTGCATAATATATGAAAAGATTTTGGTGGGATTTCAGTTCTTTTTGTATGTTGTCGTCTGTAGGAAGTCATTTTAGTGTACATTTTTCTTGTGTACTTATTTATAGGTTTTTAGGTACTGTTTATAGTCTCGTGTAAACTTTCATGTCTTAATTCATAAAATTGGTGAAAGTTTCATATAAAATTCCACTTTTGGAATGAGAGCGAAAGTTATATTTTTTTCCGGTGGTTATTTATACTGAACATAGATTATCTACATACCAAATTTTAGCTTTCTAGCACTTAAGGACGTAACCCAAACATTTTGATAATCATCAATGTGTCAGTGACGAATTCGGCGTATTTTAGATATCAATAAGATCTTAAGTATGAGGGCTATTCAATTAAGACTTTGTATGTTTCATTATAATAATAATTTCTATTATCATGTAAGTGATAAATGATAATGTCTTAAATGAGAAATAAAATTATCTTTGCCTTATAATATCATTATATTCTGAGAATATAGACTATTTGATATACATCGAAAACCAACTCTATAAGAGCTCAAAAACCGACGAAGTCTTTCGAGAAAAGGTAGGTCCTCGCACTTCACTTGGCTCGTCTTGGCGGGGACACTGCCGTGCTCCCAGATTAATGGATTAACTTTTTTTGAATTAAATTACAACTGCTGGAGGAGAGTTAAAATGTGTTGAAACCATTCTCAAGACGTTATAGTTTACTTTTGGATTGTTATGTAAACAAAGAGTTACAGGTGTCAAAGGCCAGCGAGAGCGCATCCGACGGAAGCACAGCTACCGGGTGGGTATTGTTCTTCAAAATTGTTTACTGGAACAGAACACATTAGTGGTATAAAGGCTCCGCAGGTGGCTTGGCGATTAATCACAGCAAGGAATTCGTAGGCGCGTGGGGCGGCGAAGGCGGTGGGCGGCGGGCACGCACGGCAGTGCCGCCGCGAAATTGCGCCGCGCTGCACGGACTGGCCACGACGCTTCCTCCTCCGAGCTCCGACCCGACTGCTCGATACAAACAATGGTGAGTCATCCAAAATACCTAATTGTACTTTAGCCTATAACTTATTACCAGTCGGAAAACAGCCTTATAAAAGTTTAACTTTATTAATCCAACCTGTTGCTTTAATTTCGCGCTGCCTTTTCACATCGCAAACTTCGTGTTACTATTTGAGTTTCAATAACTAATAATGTCGACTGTTAAACAGCTACAAATTTTCAACATCTGCTCATAAAGCGCAGAATTTAATTTTCGCATCTAATTCGGATTTTATACAATTGCGAGAGCTCCCTTTATTCCATTTTGATGAATGAGCAACTGTCTGTATTAAATTAATTTACATGAAACAAACAATCTAAAAGAACTTTAGGAATATTTGGTAATACAAAACAGGCTTTGTTTACAGTTTATGGATCGATTACCCGAATGGAAAGTTTCTTCTATAGTATTGCTTCGAACTGGATTCAGATGTGATCGAACACTGTAATTTGTCAATAATTATTCTTCAGGTGAATACCTGAAGAATAATTTGGGCAGCTTATATCATAATTTTCGATTTATGGTACTTTGTAATCATCATCATCATCATCATCATCTTTACAGCCCAATTATGTCCACTGCTGAATTAACACTTTGTAATATCATCTTTTTTTTGTGTGAGTAACCAATATTATGTTTTATTGAGAGCGATCTTAGTTTCGGTAGGACAATTAAGTATGTGTAAAAAGTCACACTAAGTCTTTAAACATTTTTAAAATAATTATTTTGAAAGAAACCAACCACAAAATCCAAGAAGTTCTGAACTGTAGTTATTCGTGTCACCATTGTTGTGTTGTTGGTTTGTCTTTACGACGTATACCTCAGAAATATGATGCACGCGTTCATCCCCTTTGAAAGCTTTTCTATTAACGTTTAAAGTTTCGTGTCATGTTTAAGTTTAGCTGCAAGTGTTAGCATGGCATAAGGTACCATTAGAAACAGTTTTTTAAGATGTCGGATCCATTATGCCATCAGTCTTAGTATATTATCACATCTTTATGTATTTTTTTAAATAAACATCACCTTCTTTCGCGGACTTTGCCTGGACGCTATAAGCTATAGGGAATAAAACATGAACTGCCACGTTAATCAAGTGGGTTATAGAAGTCCAAGAGAGTCGTCTAGGTGGTAGGAAGCGTTCAGCCATTGTCTGCTGACTATGTCAGACGAGGCGTAAGGAAACCCAAGAGAATTAAGTTAAAAATCATTCTAATAGAATGTGTGTTTTGTTTACTCCTGGATAGCCAGAACAACAGAGTATACGTCTTAAATAAGGTTTATAGAGCCTCCTTTATTAAACCAAATGTCTGATCCGCGGGAAACTGAAGTTTGGCTAGGACCTTGGAGCTGAAATACTTTATGGATCTGAAAGTAAAGCTGCATATTAAGCCGTCAGTCTCGGTTACAATCTTAAGATTGTAGTCTCTATTGCTTATTTCCTATATATTTTTTTATCTTCTATAGGCAGACATTTGACCGCCGCCTCACCTGATGGTAAGTGATGATGCGGCCGAGGATGGCAACTTTTATAGCAAAAGTAAATTAAACTTGTATTACAAATGAAATGACATGTATTTGAATATTTGTATATTAAGGCTACTAAGGATTTAGAGTATAAGGGGTGGAGACTTTGTGTATAGAGACTACCTTCAAAGTTCATTGTGGCATTTAGATACTTACTACTGCAGTCAATTTTGATGCTTATAAATTCAGTATTTTAAACGCTGGGAGTTACTAATATCTTAATTAAAGATCACAACAAGCATTCATTGAGCACAAGCGGAGCTGGGATAAATAGCAACTACCTTTTTTAATAAGATAGGTACGAAAGCAAGTAACATTATGCAACAGCATATTGTGATTTGTCGAATGCTACTTGATATCTAGCTAAATTGTAAATATCATGAAAAGGGGTTCCCTTTTCTTGATATTTACAATTTGTCTCAACTCGCTTACATTATTAATAGGCATCCGACTAAGCATTGTTAACATTTTCCTGTCTTCCTGGAATTCAGACAAAGCGTTCTCAATTCCTAACCTGTTGTATTAGTTGAAATATAAATCTTAACGCGTAGGTTGCAAGGTGCAATTGCAATTGGGATATTAATGTTGTGTAGCAAAGTGCATTGTTGATGTAGTGACGTTGGACGGCGCTCGGCGATGCAGATCGGCAGGGGCGGCGGGCCCGGCCTGCCCAAGTAATTAAATCTCACTTCACACAAAAGAATATACAAAACAAATCCCGTTCATAAGTTTCCGTTGAAAGAAATTCGAAATACTGATATTTTAAAACTAATTACCGCCCTCTCAATTAGTGCTAGTGTAGGGCTAGTAACTGAATACAATTCGCATTTAAATGTAGGTTAATTATTTTCTGAAACAGCGGTAAATTTCGTTTTATAGTTTTGTAACGAAGCTCTCTATTTCCTATTTATGAGTTTTAATATAAACTTGTTTGCATATCTGCGCGTATATTATTTAAATGTAGTGGTAATAATATTACTAATAGTGGTAAAGTACATAATAGAAAAAGTGAGCTTCCATTTCAAGTAAGCTTAGCTAGTATCTTTCCACATCGGTCTTATTTTTGTGTTGACTGTATTAAGTTGACAATTATGTACTTATGAGATCTGAGAATGTGACTTTTGAATGCAAATATTTGTGTTCGTTCTTTCTTTTAAAATTTTAATAATAATACTTTGCATTTTTTCCAGCAGACAAAAACTACACTTAATAAAATAAAATGGGATGTAAACAGTATAATATGTTGAAATTCGTTCTTATAACCATCTATTATTTATATCATTCTATTTTAGTTTAGTTCATTTCAGGAAGAGTTTTTAATCGTTTGTTGAGTAGTAACAACGGATACGTGAGATTGAAGCCCGACCCAAATTAGTTAATTATTAACGACCAATTAGTGTAGTAGAAGATTGGTGACACGTATTATAAAATCCAATGCTTAATTTTCGATATGTACATGATCACATGACATAGTTTTATTTGCATTATTGTAAAAACTGTAAGATACCCAATAAACTCGATATATATAAAAATACTAAATATATTAGCCATGCACAAACGTCATCAAACAGTATAATAGGCATTAAAAGGAGCTTACCTACCTTTTCCCATTTAAAGGGCCGACAACTTATTTCAATGCCCTCTGGTATTGCAATGTTGTACTTACATAGCGCGATGTCATAATAAGACATCAGATGAGCGTCATCGTTTTCATAAAAAAGTAAACAAACCTGGAAGCTTTGATGTAGAAGCAGGTCTTTTACAACAGATTATTATACTGTGTACCTATAGGTAGGTACACTGTGCCTATAATAATCTGTGGTAAATGTAAAAGTCAAAGTAAAAAATAATTTACTTAATTTAGGCTTAACAATCGCGCGTGTGAAAGTCAAAATACAATACCCGGTAAGTATAACACTGAAATTACGACATTGAATTATTAGATAATTGTAAAAAGAAATGTTCTGTGGAAACGGCCTGTTGAGAAAGAAACACCACAGGATCAGCCTTTTTTTAAATATGATTTGGTGCGTACTTACATAAAATATTTCATACACTATAGTAGCTGAGCAATATAAAAACGTGGGTCTTTTCGGTATGGTAGTCAATAGTAGTATTTAATGAAAATGAAAAGTGTTTATTCAGTTTAGGTCTTAAAGAACACTTATGAATAATCATTTAAGCACGGTGTTATTTTTTTCTGGGCACATAAAGGCAACTCTAAAATATTTGCAGGTACGGTCCTCAAACAATAAAACAACGAACAAACCACTCCTTGTACTTAAAATGATTTATCTATTTTATGAAGTCTCGAATTTGAATCAGCAATTTTGTAATTATTTCTTGTATTGAAATTGTATGAATCACATTTTTACATAGGTACTTAATACAAAAGATAATTTTATCCACATTTTAATAAAATTCTTCACTCAAAGTTTTACAAAGGTACTATAAAATAAATATTGATTCGATAATGACTGCATAAGTATTAACTGTGCCGCAGTCGTTAACCCACCCCACGGAACTATAGGGTCAGAATACAAAAGCAAATCCTTACTCTAGGTCCTTCCGCCGCTTATGACTTAGCGTTATGGTGTTATAATTATGGCAGTTGTGAGTGTTTGCGTTACGTTGCGTGGAGAATATGTCTCACAATCATAAGTTTAATAACTGAGTTGTAGGAAACAGAAAAGGTTTATAAAGCATAACCATCAAAACAGCTCTTTATCTTTCATTCCCTACCGTACTCGTAATGCAATACGATATAATTGATTGACCAAGTGCTTTTTACACTTAATTTTTTTTCTGGAACAATAGGAAATATATCAAAGATCTTCATTGGATTTGTTTTAAAATACTTAGTTCGCCTTCGTGGAACTAAATAACGAAATTATTAAATTTTAGTGTATTTTTAAAGGCGGCCTTTATCATCATTCATTGCAGTCGCTTCAGCATTCTTAGTCTTGCTAAATACAAATTTAATGGGTAGGTACCTTTTCATGAAATATTTTTACCTGAACTAACACGCTACAGGTAACGTCATGCATACATAATTGACGTCTCCCAGAATTCGCAGAACTAAGACCGCTAAGATAAATATAAAATTAAAGGTGTGCTTCAAGCTGTAATCCTCATATTTGAAATCTCTATTAAAACAAATTTCGATTTTGCCAAAGAATAAGAAGTCTTGAAATAGTTGTAAATGGTCGCACAAGGAAAAATAGTACCACCTTAGTTACGAAGTTATAGCTAAAGGTTGGTGAGGATTATGGCTTGAACGGCAAGCTGTAATCCTCACCTCTGGTGCACGCAAACGGTAAAGCTTATCGAAATGGTTTAGGTTCCTAAAAAATGGTCATAAAATAGTCGCAACAATATGCCAAATTAGAGAAATAGTCCTCAAGAGGTTCCCAACCTTAGTGAGGATTATAGCTTGAACATTTGAAAATTACAAATTCTCCGAACAACTACGATTTTTGGTTTGAAGTTTGTGCCAAAAAAGTAGGCGTGAAATAGTCGTATGAAATGAAAATAAATTTGAACTAATTTTATTTGAAAATAAAAAGTTATTATTTATCTATACAACCTATACTAGCTAGCTACAACTCCGAAACGAAAGTGTTACTATTGTTTACTGGGGCGACAATTTATGACTATTTCGGTACTAGTTTCTGGTGTTCTCAAAAATAGTTTTCATTGAGATTTCAAATATGAGGATTACAGCTTGAAGCACACAATTAAGGAACAACTTAAGGATAACCCAGTTTGTCATTGGTGCTATTAAAAATCCATCAACTAACGTCCTATAGGTACAGCCAATACAATTATAAGTATATAACTTTTTCGCCAAACAATGGCAGCATTGTCCCTTTAATCTTGGCTGCTTGTCCCTTTTGCCGAACGCTGGCGACGACCGCAAACGGCATCCCGCACGCGATACTTGTTGTCCCGATAACAATTCGACGATCTAAGCAACTTTGGTAACTACTCGTATATAGATACATACTAAGGATCGTACCCACTTATATATGGCATTCTATCCAATCGTATGTTTTGGGGAAAACCAAGTCCCTCCTAAACAGCTTACAAGCCCCTGACTAAGCAGAGAGCAGCTTTATTGTATCACCATTCAAGTGGCTTGCAAAATAATCTATTATGTCATTGTCAATTATTTAAATTAAATAATTTGTGTGTGGTTTGATGACTGTAATTGCTGTAGTTGCACAGTGTTATTAATTTATTCATTTTATGTAAGAATCGATTCATCTTGATAGAAGGCACTTTATGAACTAGAGTTACCGACATTGATCGCCGAATCAGCAAGTGGCAGTGGGCCGGTTCCGTATAACAAATTCTGAAGTGGAGTCCTGCGTTAGAAAGAAAGAAAGCGGAAGTCCACCAGCGGATTGCAATTGGTTGAAGAGAGAGTCAATTTTGATTACCATTGGAGCGACCATTCGCAAGTCGTCAGTCCATTTGCATCGAACGGCAAAAAAATAACAGCTGTCTTTAACAGCAAATACTCCTATTTTTAACTAGCGGACCCAGGTGTAACTTACTTTAAGACTGTAAAGCAATTAATACCGTTTAATTAAATGAAATAAATAAGGGAAGGGCTCAAAGTACTCAGTCTAAATGGCCCTCTTTAAGTGTTTGTCATATTTAAGATCATGAGTTTTCATACTTCGTCCTGAAAATTAAGTACTAGGCTACTCGAGTGCATAATTACTTCGCATTAACGCCTTTACTAAGTTCCCAGGGAGCTTTTGTTTCGGTTAAAATGTTTAATTTTCAAATAAGTAATGTTTGTATCAGTTCCCATATGGAAAAAATGCTTTTAACGGCACATACATACGAACAAAAAAGGACCAGATACTGAATTCTGTAAACAGTGTTGCTAAATATGATACCTGGAAACATCTAAATTAGGTTATTTTGTAAGCTTAACTAACTAAAAAGCTTTAGACATCGACTAGGCTTGTAGGAGCCCGTCAACGTCTAAAGCTTAGAAACGGTATTCTAAACTAAAAATGTTTAGAATACCGTTTCTAAGAGTAGTTCTCCAGTGACTCAATTTTCTATGCCCGGGCGAAAAAAGCCTACATGTAACGTAAATAGACACATGAAATATTTTTTTTATGAATATTGTATATGTAATCTAATTGGGCAACCACAGTTATTAACCACAAATAAAAAAATGCGCTTAGGAAAAATATCGAAATCCCTGAAATATGATTCCCCCTGACTTGTCCGTTCACCAGAATTGTACACAATATCATCGGTATTATTACTTTCTGTGAAGTTTATTAATGTGTCATTTTTGTCTTTAAGATACTAATTAATCAATGATTCACTGGAAAAATATTAAATACGCATATTTAAAGTAGTTTTTATCATAAAAAATATTTCGATGTTGTCCGCGACCTAATTGTGATTCCACTGGTGCGTCATAAAAATGCGAGTACGTCCCTATTGAAGCTTTTCGAAGACGCGGCTAACCCCACCACGTAAGCGTTAAGTTGTGCTCCGACTGTCGAGATAGTTGGGTGTGCTTCTCGTTGCTGCATTAAGGAAATACGAAGGTAAGAATTTGATTCCCCTGTGCTTGGTTTTGGTAAATTCTGATTACACTGACTAAGTTTGCTTATTTATTAAAAGTGATTTCATTTATTAAACAAGCTGTAGACAACATTATTTTTAACCATTTTTTGCCACTTTGGCCTTTACCATGTTACTGGACGTACTGAGTTGGCGACAATCGGAAAATATTCGTTATTTTATGATTTCACTGTCTATAATTACCATGGTATAAAGGCCAGGGGACTCAGAATTTTACAAGTTTAAATTAGAATACATACCTTGAAATAACTAAAACCACCTGTTTTTAATGCTAATTGTATAGAAAGCCAAAATAGATTCACTTGTTCATATAGAAAAGGTTTATTGTTATTTCATTAATTTCAGATCGCTATTATACCTCAAAAGCAAACTAGAGATGAGATTTTAGAAAAAAAGAGAAAAGCTGAGCGGCGTAGGATGGAAAAAAATAAAAATGATACGGATCTCCATGCTCTATGGAGGGTTAAGGAAAGGGAGCAATATTTAAAGAAAAAAAGAACAGGAGATATAGAACCAATAAGTCAAATGACACCAGAGCAGTAAACAGACAGATAATGACTATAAATGGCTGTAATAAAGTATTAAGACTGATTAATAGTAAAAAAACAATGTATACTAATAATAGGGGATGTTTGGTGTTTTATGACTATTTCTATTGAATCCAAGTAAAGTTATTGATTGTTGGCACTTACTTAGATCTCAAGAAATCTGCACAATTTTGCAAGTAATGCAAGGTTACCCTAACTAACTAGGACGCCATTGTACGCAGGATATCCCGGATGTTGACGTTAGGGAGATGACAGACAGCCCTGGAGCAACTTAGAAATGGGAGGGCCCCGGGGGATGACGGTATTACGACAGAGCTCCTAAAAGCCGGTGGACAGCCCATGCTAAGGCCATTAGTCGAGCTCTTTAATGCCGTCATCCATCAAGGAACTACACTGAGGCGTGGTCCAGAAACGTTGTCGTCTTGTTCATCAAGAAGGGTGACAAAATTCTCTTAAAGAATTATAGACCGATAGCGCTTCTGAGTCACGTCTATAAGTTGTTTTCCAGAGTTGTAGCGAACCGTCTCGCCATTAGCATTGTGGACTACGAGAATGCCTTCGACTCCATCTAAACCTGGGCTGTTTTGGATGCTCTGCAGCGATGTGATACCACATGACTGGCGTTATATCGAGGTGATGAAGTGTCTCTCTAACGCAGCGACGATGACCGTTCAGATCCAAGACCAGCGGACAAGACCCAATTGCGTCGTGGTGTGAGACAGCGAGATGTTATATCCCCAAAACTGTCCACAAGCGCATTGAAGGATGTCTTCAAGACCCTGGACTGGTCTGGACGAGGCGTCAACGTTAATGGAAAGTATATTTCTCATCTTTGTTTTGCTGACGATATCGTCATCGTGGCAGAGTCATCGGAAGAGCTTGCGGAGATGCTGATAAGCCTTAATGAATCTTCCCGACGAATCGGACTTGGCATGAATTTGGACAAGACGAAAGTCATGTTCAATGATCGTGTCATGCCACAACCGATATGTGTCGATGGCGTCCCTCTCGAGGTTGTGCAGGAGTATATTTACCTGGGCCGGACCATCCACCTTGACCAGCATTACTTCACGAGTGAGGCTAGTAGGAGGATTCGGTTGGGCTGGGCGGCATCAAGGTCAGGCAAGTTACGTATGTCCTAACGTCAACTATTCCGCAATGCTTAATGACGAAAGTCTTTGAGCAAGGCGTCCTACCCGTGCTAACATACGCAGCTGAGACATGGACACTGACTGCGGGATTGGTTCACAAGTTCAAAGTCACTCAACGCGCAATGGAGCGAGCTATGCTTGGAGTCTCTGTTAGGGATAAGATCAGAAATGATTGAATCTGTAAGAGAACTAAAGTAACCGACATAGCCCGCCGGATCAGCAAGTTGAAGTGGCAATGGGCTGGTCACGTATATCGCAGGACCGATGGCCGTTGGAGCAGGCCGCGTCTTGACAAGCGTAGTGTAGGACGCCCACCGGCCCAATGGACCGACGACTTGCGGAAGGTCGCTGGTGGAGGCTGGATGAGGAAAGCGGAGGACCGGGATATCTGGCGCAAAATGGGGGAGACCTATGTCCAGCAGTGGACTGCGATAGGTTGAATTGAGAGAGCAGAGGTTGTTAGAAACTGGTATTTAAAAAATTGATTATCTAGCTTGTTTGAGAATCATAAAAGAAGATAAATGAAGTTAAATAAACATGTTTTTTTCTTTTTTCTGATTCCCCTGCGACTATATTCTGATTCCCCTGGTTATGAAATTTCTAACATCGCATATCTTTGGCTTTATTCATTCAAATTCAGTGCCTATTCGAAATTTTAATTTCTTACACACTATATTTTGACGTGAAATATAGGATTAATTAACATTTAAAGAAAAAAATATGCCAGAGAAATCAGATGAATAATACGATTTAGAAAAATGACCCCTAAGCAATTTCATTCAGTTGATCTTAGTAAATCAAGATCTAAACAATTTCTATAAAACATGAACAAGTCGGGGACAATGTTTTATTTAAGTATTTCGATTGCGTACAGCCTGCACTCACATACATACTATCAGTACCAAGGGTCCATACTTCCAAAGAACCTTGAAAAGATGGTTTTGAAAATATTGACTTTCAAAGACCTTCGAAGTAAACTCTCAGTTTAAGTCACAAAATTAGATTCCTACTTAATTATTTATTCAATACATGCTCGTCCCATGCAGGGTTCCCAAATATTTATTAATGTATATAACCAAATCCTTATTAAAAATCATCTTCAAAAACCAGGAGGTTTACGGCCATCTCTTAATACAGTATTACAATAATATTACTTCGCCTCATCTGGTATAAAAATGCGGACGTAAAAATCATTATAGCAACACTGTTTACAGAATTCAGTATCTGGTCCTTCTTTGTTCGCCAACATTTTTGTTCGCTCCGATTTTCTGACCATAGTATAAATTAAGCGCATCGTATATTTATCATCAATCAAGGCAGCGTCAAACGTTGACCTATACCTAGTTGTTGAAAAAAGGAATATTAATAGCTTATTCATAGTCATTCAACGTACGGCCAAGATGGGGTACAAAGTGTTTTGAATGGGGTTTTCTTGCGTGTTCTTTTCGACGGTGGCTTGACTTCAAGTTTAGGCGAAGCAATCGCGCGTCGAGTACCTACACTCGGTTGAATGGCGAGCGCGCTGTGCCTCGGCTTTGGCGGCGGCCGCCCGCCCCGTCCATTTGTGAAATAGACCAAAGCTCTCCTGTTAATTGTTCACATTGTCTCAGATAGACCGTTCAAATTATCATTCCGTTATTGATCAATATTGAATAGTACGCTCCAACGATTTTCAGTCGGCCCATTGTAATGATGTTTAGATCTCGATGCGCGCTCAGCTGGAAATATCTGTGAGTCTCGGACACCAATTGTTTATTTGTGGTTCTGTTGTTTATGGATGTTTCGTTTTAATAATTAATTAATGGGTGAATGATAAATATTTGTATTAAAAAGTCTTCGAATTGCGATACACTGAACGTTGTTTTATGTTTTTTGTGACTGTGCCGAAAAGCGAATGAATCTCTGGCGACCTCCTTTATACGCTTTGGACCAGATTAATAAAGTCATTCGGGAGAGCCAAGTAGCGGACTTAATTTATATAATTGAAACTATATGGGTAACGTTTTGAAAACGTATTTTGTTGAATTAATGTTCCCATTGACAACAGGCTCGATTAATATCCGTTTTAATTTAGTGCAACACGATCGCTAATACAAAAGCCTCAATTTAGTGGGACAAACCACAGACAAACAGATTGCTATACACGCCGTGTATTCCCGCTTACTATATAACACACGGGCGCACAACCGCTCCAGCCGCAAACATCGATATTGAATGGCACAAAGGACCCCAACTATCAGCAATATTACAAGCGTTTATAACTTCATGTGTGTATGTAAATGTTGGAACCATTTTACGCGGATGTGCAAACACCGTTCATTCTACTTATGAAACAATGCGTTTTCTGATGGCGTGATGATCGTGATCGAGGTCTACTATTTTGCTGTACTTACAACGTTGACTGATTTGACGGAACCTAAAATATTAAATATTAATGCTATTATAAAGGTTAATATGCTTTACCTAAGAGAAAATAGATTTAAATTCATTTGCTTGGACAACACACTCTCTACTTATTAAATTTAAAAAAGCGGCAATTTAGGACATATATATTATACATATATATTTCACACAAAATTTTATAATATTTTGTGTGAAAAATATAAGGACCCTTTATCTAATCTTAAACTTTTAAGATTTCGGCTTAAAAGTTGAAAGTTGAAGATAAGGTACTTAAAAGATTAAATTAAAACACTATTAACAGATATTCCTTAGGTAAGGTTAGGCTTGAATACTATTAAGAAATATACGTTAAATATAATAAGTACTTCTATTTTTTAACATGTAAAATAATATGTTCTTATTAGAAAAACAGGTGGAACATAACTCGTAAAAATATTTCGTTTTTTTTTCGAACTTTTACATCAAAAAGCGCAATAAGTACTTAAGTTATCGTTTACTCAATGTTGTCGGTAAAAACTCGTTGAAATGTTCTGACATGTTTATCTACGGATATATTCTTATCTGAAAGAATGTATGTTCAATACTAAATCGATATGTACTCGGTACACTTCACACGATAACAAATATGAAAGTGTAGGCACAGACCTCACAAAGCCCTTCTATTAATAAAAATGTAGTTTTAAAATCAAAATTACTTTATTATTTTATTTCGTAGAAATATTGAAATAGAAACCCTTTAGCTTACTTATAATACCGCTGATGTTAGATAGTCCCTTGTAATGTAAAGCTCTTTTATGTTTTCGTTTTATAATTCTCCGAGACTGACTTATTAAAATTGTCTGTGACGGCCGCCGCTTCGATGTAATTAGCAAGAATCCATTCAAAGCTTAATTGATTAATTCAGTTTTTCGCGAGAGGGTATATCCTGTTACCCATTTCGGAAAATTAAAATTGATCGAAACCCTTACTTTCATGAGTTACAAGCTTATAAGATATGAGACGAGCTCTGTGAAATGAAGGAATTTCTGATAAAACCAATTAAAGGAAGAAGAAAAGGAAGACTTTTTTCCAATCAACATGCTTATATCAAATCAAAGATTATTTATGTTTGAATAACACTCCTAATAAAACCAATAAATTAAATATGTTAATGATAAGGGTAGCACTGTCTCTGGAGTATAGGTCTAAATTAAGTAACACATAATCTAAGATTACGTGAAATATGGAAAGCTGGAAAATCACTACTCACTTTAACTTTACAACTGCGATTGTTTCGGGGCTCAAGGGGACTGTGCCAATGAATTTTCCAAAGTGCTTCAGGCCTAGGGTATTGTGTTGAGCTCTATGTAAGTAAAACCCAGAATCCGGCCTACAAAATTTTAATTTATACTGTTACTTGTTTAATGGAAAATAAAATGAAACTTGCACGTATTTTACAGGTTTTAGTTATTTATTAGTGATTTGTTGTTACCAAATTATTAGGTTTATTATTAACAGGTCAAGATTATTTTGTAACAAAATCGGGCAATTCAAAATTCAGGTATATGTTTCTTTTCATCACATATGTTTAAAGCGCTGCATTGAAAACGTCTGTATATGCTAGAAATTTTGTCAAATGTATATTTAAAATTAATTCAGTTCCTGAGCTTTTGACGTCATGTATGCAGAAGTCATTGTTGGTTAATTAGGTAGTGTGTCTTCAAATATAATTTCATAATAAAACAAAGATAACAAAGATTTATTATATTCGGCAGAAAATTCAGGCCTGGTGCTTAACCATGGTATTATCGTTTAGGAACTTTTGATATTAATTTATTTTGGGGTTATTTGAACTAGGAATACTCACATATTGGGAAACTATAATTTGTGTAAAGGTCTTAATAAAACAATTGTCTTAAGTTTAGGGCTAATGAACTCCAAAAACTTTGTTATGAAAATGAACAGTCTCATTCATAGATGTGAGTATTTATAATTAATTTTCTTTATAATAGCTATATCTTAACGCTGGTGACAGGACAGGTGTCCTTTGCTGGACTAAAGACCTTCTGTATGACAGTGAAGATTTGCCATATATAATTTCAACACTAGGAAGAAGAATACATAAAAGTTTAAGTTTAATGAGAGCTGCAACCTGTTTTCTTCTCAATATTTTCCGTAAGCCGCCTCTCACGAGACCCACAGCTATATATTCACACTAAATAAAAAAATATATAGCACCTTTATTAAAATGTAGTCTTATGAGTTCCGTTCATTATTATACTACACTCGTAGCAGCTATTCCATTGTTTCACAGGTAGGTATAAAGTCTCAGATTTAAAAAAATCGTGAGATATTTTTTCTATGAACCCAGGGTGGATTTGATTATATCCCATTGACCACCAATCTGGTGTAATGGTTAAGATGTTGGCTATTACATCATGGGTTCCAGGATCGATCCCCGGGTAGTATTAACAATATTGTGCATGAACATGCCTATTTGTGTTGGTCTGGGTGTTTTCTAACTACAGTCGAGTATGTATTAACAAAACAATATGTAAATATGTTATGCGGGATTCGAAGATAATTCGATTGTTAGTGAATACGTGTTTTCGTTGTGATAAAAACCTT
Source organism: Leucinodes orbonalis (assembly GCA_019425675.1). Lineage (NCBI taxonomy): Eukaryota > Metazoa > Arthropoda > Insecta > Lepidoptera > Crambidae > Leucinodes > Leucinodes orbonalis. The sequence continues at coordinate 28,289 of PQWD01012354.1, forward strand.
ACGAATTTTTATTCCGTAATAACCTACCTACCATCTATTTAAAGCCTTAAACTAAATAAGCGTCTTATTTAGCATAACATTCGTTACATAAATCTAGCGACAGTTTAAAAAATACGATGATCACCGGCAAAATGGAGCTTAAGACTTCACGAAGGAAAAACGCATTAAGATGTGTATATGTTAGTCAATGAAATTTACGAGTAATAACTACATTTCATTCGTTTGGGTTGAATGCTTCATGTAACTCAACTTAATCATTTTACCTCATAATTTGAATCTTATTCTGTAGCAGATGTCTAAACCTAAAACATTCTCCCTTAACACAACCTCTACCGAACAGTCTAAACCTATAACACCGCTGATCTAGAATTCCCTAATGGTGGAGGGGATTCGAACTACTACAAAAACCGCATTCCTAGTTTTCATCACAGGCACGAAAGGTTTAGTTGAATCTTGTAAGATAATGGTGACTGGGCCTATTACGTTCTAATTGTCGGGCTATCCCAAATATTGATGTTTAAATGAATTAGATTGAATGCTCGCCGGGTCATGGCAGGATTAGTATGTGACATGACTATGTTACAAAGGATCTTGAACCTCATTCAATGTCTTACTCAATCCACACACTGTGGAATAAAAAGCCTTCGGGAATTGAGCCTTCGGACTAGAAAGCTTTACAAAAATGTTACAAGTAAACTCATAATTAACATGCACATTAATATAAGTCACTTTACATTATAACTTAACATAATTCCGTCATTACGCGTGCTTGGAGCGAACTGTCGCTAATAACGTGATGTTTTTCTATCTACATTACCATAAAGTAGTAAAAAGTGAGTACTTGTAACCTAGTTGCATTCACTGTACGGAAGCGTTCAGCGGAGCAAACTGCTGTGTGGCCTTTTAATGGCATGTCATTAATTTCTTTGTAAGAATTTTATGTGATAATTGAGTATATTCCAACACAGTATCATAATCTCTGTATCGAACATAATATTATGTTTGCTCTACGTAGAGCTCAATGTAGACCAGTAGCGTGCACACCATATATGCAAATAATATTATAAAGCTGAAGAGTTTGTTTGTTTGTTTGAACGCGCTAATCTCAGGAACTACTGGTCCGATTTATAAAATTATTTCAATGTTAGATAGCTCATTTATCGAGGAAGGCTATAGGCTATATATAATCACGCTACGAGCAATAGAAGCAAAGCAGCAATGAAGAATGTTTCAAAATCCGGGGGATTTTCATTTTAAACAAAATTGCCCTTTACATCATTCAATTTAAATGAATATCTTACGAGATATTGCAGTTTAAACTCACATACCCTGTGCGTCCAGACAACCCGGAAAATCGCCAAAATATTAAATGATTCCACTTATAAGCCTATTTCCCTCTACATATTTGAAACTTTATGCGATCTTTTGTCATCAATTACACTCAATTTCAGCAAATGTACGTTTTTTTTTCACTTTTCGTACTCTACTCATGATCTCTGCGTACGTCACTGACGTAGACTGGTAGTCGCAATGGATGGAAATATATTATATTTACAATCCTTATTTGTGTATATGCCGGTATTAGTTATGGTATACATTTGTCAATTTTATTGTACAGTTGACCAGATACAGGAGGGGAAGGTATGTTAAAAATCATTGTCTAATAATTGAAAGGAAAGGTGTAGTTACTAAATAATGTTATTTTATTATTTCATGGGTAGGTGGACGATTCACCTGATGATAAATGATATCGCCATCTATATACACTCGTAACTTCCTCATAAACAGAAGACATACATGGAAATATGGGAAGGGGGGGAGGGTTTTTTGGGCCTCCGTTAACTTCACTTATTCGACGAAACACAACACTCGCGTTATTTCATGCCAGTTTTCTACGAGCTTCGTCAAGCTACTTCGATAACATTAACTTGTTTTACGAAAATATCATGACTGATTTCATATTAAAAGAGACCTCACCTAAAGCTCGCTCATTTCGCTTGTTGAGTGATCTCAAATTATGGTAGCTTTTATTTAATTGAAAATGGTAATTAGTAATAATAACTGATTGAAAAGCTATTACTATAATGGACAAAATTGTTCATGCTCTTTATGATTTCGAATCAGTTGAAAATATCTTACAAGGTAGAATATTTTATAGTGCCTTAGCACCAGCTAGGCAGTGAAGAGCCTCGTTTTTAAAGTGTCTATATGCTAAAGTATTGTTGTTTCTATAAGCTCAAACGCGGTCAAGTGCAAGTATTCCGGCCTGCGCTGGCTAGAATCNTTAACCTTTAGGGTAATAGGTTATTAATGGTTTAATCAAAATATTTAGATTTTGAAAACGCTCAAGTGGAAGTGTGTTACGAGTATGGAATGAGGATTTGCAGGGATGCCAGACTAGCTAACCTTAATTTAATTACATTATTTTATATTTTTACATTTCATAAATACTTAATACTAGAAGGTAGACCAACATACTACAAAATAATACTCCTAATCCTTAATCTTTATTTTATAAAAAATATAATGTTAGCTAAATATATAATTTTTACAATGTAAAAAATTTAGAAATCATATTTTTTATGAAATTGTATACGTGCATATAAGGAAACAACATACATATAATAGATAAACTTAGGAGAAATAACAAATGTTATTAAATTGATTTCAGGGACGGTTCGCATAAAATATATATGAGGGCTAATATGACATATAATAATCCGAAAAGCACTATTGTCTTACAGATCAATTGTATTTCTTTCCTGGGTTTCCCGGTAAAAAAACAATGTTAGCTTTGTATTTGGAAGAATAAATATTTCTGATACGATACGCGTAAACACTCCCGAAGATAAATATATTTTGTATCCATCTGTTCCTGAAATCACGTTTAAATAAATAATGAATATGTAACTTTACATCAAATATTCAATGTGTTGAACAGTAAATATTTACATAAATGTATTAATACTCATCTATTTTAAAAGTGTAAGTGTAAACAACTGCGGAACATTTTTATGTTATAATAATACTTACTGAAAGAACGAAAAACATCTAACGGCTGCATTGCTAGAGGCTGTATATTAATTAACAAAGATTAACACTAGCCGGAAGTTTAATTTAATCACGAAGCTATTCTTCTAAGTCAATATTTTCGTTCCCTTTGAACAATGATGGTAATAAATTTTTTTGGGGATAATGTTTTTTTTAAAAACGATCAAGCAGTATCAAGTGAAACGATCAAGCATCCATTCTCATATATATATAAAAATTGACAAACAATAGATAGCCAATCGTAGTGTATGACAAATTAAACCAGCTTACAATGTTTCATGTTATTTTTTAAAAACGGCTCCCTAATTGCCAGCGGGTTCAACAAACTTGCCCTACGTAGCATGACATTATCCTTTTTACAGAAAAACACTGTATTACTGACATATTATTTTTGTATTGGTTTTCATCATCATCAGCTCATTAAACGTCCCCACCGAGGGGCACGAGCCTACCCGTATAGGGTGATTAGGCCTTAGTCGTCCACGCGGGCCCAGTGCGGATTGGACGACTTCACACACAACCTATAATCTCTTCGCAGGCGTGCATGAAGGTTATTGTATACGTGCATATTAGGAAACAACATACATGTATTGGTTTTAATTAAGGAAAAATGGCGGTTTTTTACACAGCAAAAAGTCCGGACGCAGAAAAAGCCTCCGTTCAGGTTAAAAGAATTATCTACAAATACTCGAACGTGGCAATTGATCTCTCTGAGAATACTATGTATGTATCAAATATACTTGTACATAATCGAAGTTATTGTATAGATTATTCATCTAAGTTATTATTTAGTATGTATATAATTTGCATTTATTACGTACACTAGTCAGCCCCTAATCCCATGCATTGTATTTCTCCATCCTAAGGTTGCCTGGAAGAAATTACCATGTGCAATAAGGTCACCCATTGTACTCTCTTTTTATTTTATTTTTGTATCCTTTCAGTTATTTTGGTGTACATTATAGAAATTAATATGTATGGAATAAAATAATATATTAGTTTTAGTGAAATAAGTACTCTGTAAATCTGACGCAAAATGGGTGAGTCCTATGTTTTTTTTTTTTTTTTTGTGTGTTTATAGTCTTATTTTAAAAAATATGTGCGTCGTAATATGTAATGTTTTTTCTCGACTATGTTTTTTATTGTCAAGGTCAATAAATAGTTTTTCTTTCTTCTTTCTTTCTTTCTATGTGGTATCCTATCTCCAGCAGTGGCCTGCGATAGATTAAAGAGAGAACAGAAATAAGTATTATTAAAACGTGTCGAAGAACGGGTCAGGAGAAGTCTCTACAACCTACCGCAGTCCACTACTGGATAACGTTTCCCCCATTCTGCGGCAGAGATCTCGGTCCTCCGCTTTTTTCTTAGTCGTTAGTCGGCGGTCCATCGAGCCTGAGTTTATAGTAATCCTACGCTACCCTTTTACGCATACGAAGTGACTGGTTGATATATTAGCAAGATAGCTGGTGACACCGGCTTCCTGGCGTTATGACTCCTGAATAACACAAACTAATCTATATATTAACCTGAAGTTGCTCTTGGTTTGGTTTATTAGTATAAAACTTTTGATAAACAAATATTTTATAGATGCATTTACTCTATCTACATCTATACTTAGATACATGGAGTAAATAAAAGTTGGAGGTAATAAAAGTTGCGGAACAATTCGACTATAGTGCTATGAAACTAAAATAAAAATTTGAATTCCCAAATTGCGTTGTGCTTGCAAACTACTTTAGCAGTAGTAAAAAGGAATTTCGCGAAGAAAAGTCGTAACTCACTAGTAACGGAAGATATAAATCTGTTTTTTACAAAAAGTGTGGCTCGCGGAGCGCGCGACGTCCTTATCGCTGATGCAGCTGGTCGTTTGCATTCATTGACGGCTCCCAACTCCGACCACTAATGCTACAAACCACGCTATTTATGTCCAGGTAACTTCCACCCTGATACTACTGGGTAAATGATGTAGATCATCCTACAAAAATGACTAATAAAATTTTCATCAAGAGTCACGCAGGAAATTTAATTTGAGAGTAGGGTATTGCTCTACCTTGGGTATTGCTCTACTTTGTGATCATTCATCATCATCATCAGCTCATTAAACGTCCCCACCGAGGAGCACGAGCCTACCCGTATAGGGGATCATTATTATCTGGCTACAAATATATGCTTAATGACAGCCTGTGACAGTCTGTTGACAGTCATAGTAGACTTAGGACCTTCTCTTTGACTTGCTATAAGCTCAATGCTTAGTAGAGATATCATTACCTATATAAGGTTTGAGCTACTTCGCGTTCTCTGCTTAATGTTTTGTTTCCAAGTTTTAGTCTGATTAAAATGTTCATGTAGCGACATACAACACTTTGTAGACTATCTGTATTTGATAAGACAGGTATACCACGTAGTTAGTTAACCTATTAAACGCTAATAATCCAGACGCAATAGAAAATCTATTGTGTCTGGCGCCTTATGGTGTCATTGGCGGTCAAAGGGTTAAATCACAGATTTCCTAATACAAGAGATGGGGCAAGCCGCGTTTAAAGTGCGACAAATGTAAGCTCAACGAGCATACACTGGCTGCCAGTTTACGCTCTGTGAGACGAGTCAAGACACGAATATTAGAAGAAATTACCGTTTTTTTCCAAAATGCCATCCTGTGCAATTGTAACATGCCATCATCGCAATGAATCAGTAAATTTACCAAGAAATATTATAACTTTTCACAGGTAAGAACCGAAAAGAAATTGCCACACTGGGACTGCCTATAAACTTGGCGGCTTGTCCATTCTAATTATATATTCGGATGTCTGTGGGTTAAATACACGTCAGTAAATCTTCTTCTTCTTCTTAGCGTGTCGAAGGCAAATACACATTCAAATTTTAGCGGCCCAGAAAGCAGCCACAGCGACAGCATTATCTGACGCTGTCATTAGGTCCTCCCGCGTGCAGCTGGAAGGGCACGCCGGGCATGATGTCAGATGGGCCATCGTTGGGCCGAACCACAAAGGCAATCAATGTCCTCAATCCAAAAAACCCCATCCAGCCAAATTTTCCCTGCTGCAGCCAGTCTGCGTCCGAAGCCTATTCAGAGATCTCCAGATCGGCCACGACAGCTCATGCCCAGGAGGTAAACTTTCCGAGAGGGGAACAAAGGGAACCGGAATACTGGAACCAATCTTGCACGCCATAGATAAGTCTCGCTAACTCGGGGTCAATTGAGAGAGAAATAGTCCTCTTATAAAGCTGTTACGACTTTTTAACCTCTGGGCAACAGGAATGTGACGAACATTGGTGCCGAGAGTCGCTATCCATCTTAGCTCTTTCGAGAGAGCTAGCAACACCTCTGCGAATCTCTGGGGGAGCTATTCCTGCCAGTGGATAAAGTTGGTTATCGGCGTAGGCTTGAGACAGCCTGTTATGATTCGGCTCGTCTCATTTAAGGCTACATCCACTAGCTTTGCATGGGCAGAACGTTCCCAAACAGGGCATGCGTACTCGCCCGCAGAAAAGGAGAGCGCCACCTGACGTTCGAAGAACATGGGGTGAAGCACCCCATTTGGTGGTAGTAAGGCGCTTCAGCATGTTGTTGCGAGCATGTACCTTTTTCCTTATATCTGGCAATTTTCTTGTACGTCAACGATCTGTCCAGCATAATGCCAAGATACATCGGTGAGTCATTGTGAACAATAGGAACGCCCTGCCATACGATGTTCAATCTACGGCTGGCCTGGCTATTACACAAATGGAAAGCACACGACACAGTTTTTGAGGGATTAGGTTTGAGGGAATTATCTTTGTAATAGCAACTTAGGTTAGTTAGCGCTGCCGAGAGATTAGCTTCAACCTCCTCAAAGCTATTTGCCTGACAGGTAAGCGCAAGATCATCTGCATATAAAAGCGCCTCGTGTTTGGGGTCATTGGTTGGTCATTGGTATAAATATTAAAAGTAAGGGAGCGAGAACGCTACCCTGTGGTAAACCATTTTTTTGAGACCGCCAACGGCTACAATCCTGCAAGAGATGACCTGGAAGCGACGATTATGTAACAGTTTCGGAGTAATGTGACGAATTTAAAGTCGTTAGTCATGGACAAAACGTCAGTAAATAATTTCTAACATTAAATAACGTACATCATAATATATGAAAGAATTGTTTTATTGCTTCCTCCCGACTGGAGACTGGTAAATTCATATCTACTTTACAAAAAAGTGTACCTATTCTATTAAAGGGAACTTCTGGTTTCATCAGCCTATACCATCTCACTGCCGGGAAAGGTCTCCCCAGATAGCATGGCACGATATGTGCATCATCGCACAAATAAAGCAACTTTTGCAATGGCCAATCGTCGGATGGGTAACAGAATATTATTTTCCCGTGCCGTCGGTTTAGAATGTGTGTATTCATTTATTTTTTTAATTGTGTCATAATTTGAAAGAAATAAATACAGTTATGTATAATAGGCCGTTGAATTGAACCCATTTGCAATAAATCCCGCTGAATTTGTCACTGGAAATGCTTAATGACGATAGCAAAACCGAGCTATATTAATTTCGTGACGATAATTTAATCGAGACTCATAGATTACAGGTAAAGCTCTATCATCCATTATCGTTCTACAAAATTTGGATTCATATTTAAGGTAAATTTTTGAATGGGGGGGATGAGGTATCGTGGTTGACACCTATTTAGGTGCACTTAGGTTTAACGTTAGTGCGCCTAGGTTTAAATAGATATTGTCCAAACAAATATGTTTGATTAGAAAACTTTACACATTTGGTTACTTATGTTGCAAATTTTCGACTAAATTAATTTAAAATAAAGAAACACTTTACATTTGTGTCCTACCTAAATACCTAATGTTTATTTAGACTAATGTGACGTCTGTGACATGTGCGTTTGTTATTCTGTATTTTGTACTCAATGCAAAAGATCTTTCATTTATGTAACAGCCCATTTCACCTTTTTCAATGTTATTGTAACTGATCATATGTAAAGGCTACCAAATGATTAAACCATTCCAAACAATATCGTCTGTCCGTTTCTATCAAGGTATCAGCCGATCCCGGCCATAGCGATCACTTCAAAACAATGGTAAATGGTTTTGACTCTATTTTACTTTTTTAAATAAAAGCAAGGCATATGTTTTTTTTTGATTACATTTAACCTTTTAAAATAGGTATGTGAATATGTACCTACTATTTAAATCTAGATGCGTTAAGTTTGATTTACATTTGAGTGAGTGATTTTATTTAATGTGAGGTTTATGTAAGAAGCTCACAATACATTAGATGTTTCGAACACTAACGAAACATCAAATTAGGACCTAAAAATGTAGTGTGCTTTAAATTTAAACATTGCCATTTCAATTCGAAACATGAGATGACACGATTTAACTTTTACAAAAGAAAACAGCTCTGGGGACAGATATCCATTACTATTATATCCCTCATATCATCATCAGCTCATTAAACGTCCCCACCGAGGGGCACGAGCCTACCCATATAGGGTGATTAGGCCTTAGTCGGCCACGCGGGCCAAGTGCGGATTGGACGACTTCACACACAGCCTTCGATCTCTTCGCAGGTGTGCATGAAGGTTTCCTCACGATGTTTTCCTTCACTTCACATTTTCGAAAATTCGAAAACACATTGGTACGGGTCGGGATTTGAACCTCAGCCCTCCGGAAGGCGACAGTCCACACCATTGAGCCACTGACGCTCTTATTATTATATCCCTAGTTTGGTAATATAATAGATAGTTGAGTAATCAGTCAACAGAATTGGGGGTTAATACCTTGGGGTGTAGAGAATTGCTCTGGTAAGTTATTTATTGATAAATAATAGGATAAACCTTCTCTCAGTAGTCTCAGTGTAATCTCAGATGACCGAATTAATTTTGCATCAACCTTGATCCAGATATTCTATCTACAGCAAAATAATTTAATTATTCTCCCGTATCTAGGTCACATAGCGGATTTAAATTTGATTTGTATTTGATACCGAAGATATAAAATTTCGCGTTTTTGCTTGTCGTGAATCAATTTGTTCATTTAGTATATAGGACGTTTTATTGACATTTGTATAACTAATAATTCAACGTAAGGTTTGGAAAACGGTTGCTAGCAGTTAACTAAAATTATTATATTTCATTCAAGCATTTACACATTTAAAATTTGAACATATAAATATGCACACGAAATGTCTGTGGAAAATTATGAAACCTAGGGTCTTCACAAAATCTACCTTTAAAAATATCAAAGCATTCCAACTTGGCTGAGGCATTCGATTGAAAGTACAAATACAAATACAAATACAAAAATCTTATTTATAGAAAACAAGTCATTCACAAATTGTTGATTTTGAGGTCTCATTCTTTAAGTTAAATAACCTGTAGTAGAATGAGACCGCTCCCCTCAAGACATGACAGCATGACTTGTTACAACTAAGATAATACATAGTTAATTAACTAAGCATATGAAACGTTGGTTTTATATAAATAATATATAAACTTATATATAAATAGTATAAACTTTAAATAAATAAATTAAAATATGTGTTATTCTTTTATAAACTACATAAATAATAAGAATAAGTACTTACATTGTATATTTTAATTTATCAAGTTGTATAAATAGATATATATTATTAAACATTAACTTACTTCTGCAAGCAATGATTCAGTCGCGTTATAATCTAGGAGTTTCAACCAGGATGTAATTAACTCCGAGCACTTATAATTGGTTTTATTGTAGAAATTGAGTTTTCTGTTTATCCTATTATATAGATATATAGACTGACTTCGGAATTGTTTACTGGCAAATTTTGTTTTAACCTTAGGGTAAGTTAATACTGAGTAGGGATTACGCCTACTTAAAATTTTGGAACTCGGAATCACATTTTTATGAATTCTTGTTACATTTCAGAATATATAGCTGTCTAACAGTCAAGACATTGCATTCTTGGTAAAGTTGTTTAGTGGGATATGTGATTTTGTGAAATGTCGCAATCTTTAGCAGAGTAATACAATAGTAAGTAACATAACGTGTGAAGACTGTTTTACTTAAAATAAAGGATTTTTTTATCATTACAGTAGTAACTATGTGAAACGCGTATTATATATGTATAATTGAGTTAAATCAATAAATTTTCGGAAATTAAATATGGAATAGTGGCTAGCACGTTTCAATGACGATCGAGCTCGTTAAACAAACTACCCTATTGGTCCGTTTTCGGATAGATGACGCCTTGTATATTCTGCAATATGTGGGCGATGCGAATCGCTCAGTGCTTTGGAGGGACGATATGTTAAGTCGATATGTTTGGCTACTATATAAAATATCCACTAACATTCACACAGCTCCATCTAATCTCAAACTAAGCATTTTAGCCTGTAATATGGATGGGACTATACAACGGACAAACAAAGCTACTTATTTAATTCTTCGTAAATTCATAATACTATTTACATAAAACGCCCAGACTAATTAACAAACAGACATTTTCATGCACACGCATTTGTTAGTACAGTTGCTTGGGGATAGAACCCTTGGTGTTAGAGCCGACATCACAACCAATTACAAAATGGGTCGTCAACTACATATCTTAGCTAGTAGTTTGTATCACCTATCAATCCGCAACAGGCCTGCGTGGTGGCTTAGATTTCATGCTATGTAGCCTAATCCCTGCATAGTAAAGTATGTAGTAGTCCAATAATTAGATTTCACAATTTGTTGATTTCTGCAAAACTTCAAGTATTAAAACATCACTACCATTTTTTGTATTTTGGTCCATAAAACACATAAATAAGCACGTAACAATTGCCTCGCACTGCGCTAATGACATGATCGGTATTGGTGTTTAACACATACAGGCTCAGAATTATGAGCCCTAGTTCCTTGGTTGAATTCATTACAAGATGCTAATGTAGCCTTCTAGTGTTCCGTAAGAAAGAGGTAAGCTAGATACATTTTCTTCTCAGGTTTTATAGCAAGAAGCACATAATGCAAAAAATTATAAAATTCACATTTAAGAGAGCAAAAAAGAAATTAACACATAATCAAGATTTACCTATAACTAGTCCAATTTCTAGTTTTTAAAAAATAATCTGCTAGATATGAAGTTTACTAAAATACGCTCATTTTTTGTTTATTATTATAAAAAGTAATCAGGATATGTATAACTAAATTATATCATAATTTATGTCCACTTTCATTTTAGAAATATCAAAATCTTAT